>VXBL01006293.1:57927-267614 GCA_013400195.1 Aramus guarauna | reverse complement strand
CCCCCCCCCCCCACCCCCAACCATTAGCATTTGCTGTTGCTAATTCTATTATTCAAGTTACTTACTGTCAGTACTTCCTACCCAAACCTGTTTTCTGAAGATCCTTCAAGATATGAAGTAATCTGATGATGTGAATATGCACTTCTTCTGGGTCCCAGTACACATTCACTTTTGGCTATTAATGCATGATGCGGGAGGAACAAATCTCTTACTTCCATACCTAAGGTTATGGAATTTACCACTGTAAATACGCAAAAGCGTTGAAAAAACCACAATATAGTAGGAAGGAAATAAGACTCCAACACAACAAGCATAATGAATGATAGAAAATGTGTCTCAGTTATACAACCCTTTTTCTTGCATCAGAGAACTGCACAAACACATAAATGTTTGGTAACATCATTATTTAAAAACCCATTTAATGGCCCCTTTCTGCTTTTGGGAAGAGTCCCCTGTCTTTACACTGGGAGGCGCTGACTACTTTTAGAGGAGAGTGATTCTGACTCCCCTCCTGGCTCAGCTAGCATTTCTCACTCTGCTTTTAGCCTGGTACCCTAAACATGGGCAGAAATCCTTCACACAACACTGGTTAGAGGTCTCCCTGTTTCTGCTTCTAGTGCTCCTGAAGTGCCTGGCTGCTGCATCTTACTCAGGGTAGCTTGGGATGTAGCAGGTGAGACAACAGAAGTTTCCTCTGGGTCAGATTCCTGAAGAGGGATGGTTTAGCTTGCTCTGATGCGAAGTGTCATCAGTTGGTCATCTCAACTATCCAAGCTCTGCCAACTGCTGAGGGTTCAGGATCTGATGACAGTCTGGTGATGGCTGTTCTCCAGCTGCAGTATGGTAGTCAGTTGGACTAAAGCAATTAACCACTAAGATTCAAAGCTTTTAAGATGTATTTTTAATTTTCAGTCAGATGTGCCCTGAAGCTTATCTCTAACCTCTCATCTGTTACAGGTCATCATAGTATAAATCCACTTGGGTCTCTGAAGTGCAGTTTTCCACCAGCAGCAATATGCAGATAGGGTGGAGGACAGTGACCAAACCGTGACCCTGAGCAGATGACACCCATTAGCACAGGATGCCTCAGTTTAAATAGATCAAAAATAGCTCTTAAAAGTTGTAGCAAAGAATCTCTCTCAGATGCCCCTCAAGCATCTTATATTCCCTGGGCAACAGTCCAACTCCTTTACGTTTCAGGCCCTCTACTTCATGGAAACCGATTAGGGATCAATAACGCACTATTAAAGGCAGCGCTCACTCAAATTGATCTTTACTTGTTGACTTGCAACTTCGTCGTAATAAGCTGTTAAATTGTTTTACATATCTGACTCTCCTGTGCGTCTGCCACTCTACAACCCATAAGCTTCTCTTCTTTCCTCGCCTCTCCCTTCTAGATAATGGATGCATTTTTCCCTCTAGTACCACTGGGGTTGTTTTTAGGTAACTTAAGTGTACAAACCAGAACTACTCCCAAAAAGAGGACAGCAGATGTACTGTATCAGTTTCGCTAATTCTTTCATTCTGCTGATTCATTCTGCAATGCCTGATGCAGCACTGGGACCACTTCAACATTCAGCCATTACTGGATGGACAGGCAGGCAGAACCCCAAACTTGTCCAAAACTGGATACCTTTTCTCTGCCTCTTCCCAGCCTTTACTATGATGGATGCATCAGCTTGAGAAGGGATCATCTCCTCCTTTGGGAACAGCACACACATTGAATTACAATCATACCAGGGAACTCTTGCCCCAGTGCACCCCACTATATCTAGAAACCGTCTCAAATCTACTTGGCTGCCTCTAGACTTTCTTCTCTTTCTGACACCAAGAGCCAGAGACACCAGGTCAGAGCAGGGGAACACAAGTGCAAGGCTGGGTCATACCTGGAAACATCGCTCCTTGATGGGAAACATCATCATTTGGAATTCCTTTAGGAAACAAAAACCTGCCCTCAGCTATCCTTTGTACAGTCTTTAGGCTAGGGAGGCCAAAGACTAAACTATAACACTGGGAAGCATGTTTAATAAAAACACTCTCAAATGCTTTGACACAGCTGGAATTACCTACAAGCTGTGCAGACTGTTGCACTGTTGGTGCATGCTTGCTGTAGCTACCCTTTGCTAGCAATGCTCTCCCCAGACCTACATAAAAGTATTTATAGCAATTCATCTCACAGAAGTCTAGTGCTAATCTTAACTCACGTTAGTGGCGAGCTTTTGCCTTCTCACCCTACCAGTATTCCTCACTAATGTATTCTTACTAGACTTTATTTATTTTCATAGTAAACACAAATCTGGGAGCAGCTTTCCTGTGCCCTCTGCTGGTTTTCCAAGGAACCCATTTTCAGCTTAGAGTTAAAAACTCTTCCTTTAAAATACCGGTAGGTTTCCATACATCTCCTCCATTTTCTTTGACTAAACTGCAGCAGGAAGTACTGGACAGAATCATAGGTGCATAATATACAAATTGCCTCCTTCAGCTTCCCTGGGACCGCACAAATGACTACCAATTTTCATTTTGCTTACTTGCATTTCTTTCTGAACTAGACTGTTCAGGAAATTCAGGCATTCCCCTTCTTCCCGTAACAGCAGGTTTCTTTGAGCAAGTCTGCACAGAGAACAGTAGTTTCCTTTGGTGGCCCTTTCATGTTGAGGAGAGGAATAAACTCCATGCACCTTCAGCCTGAACCCTATGGACCTGAAGTCATTTGTCATTGCATCAGTTATCTCCTTGTATTTCTGCCTTCACTGCCAAGACTCTTCTAACACCTACCTTTAAGACTTTGACAACTATACGAGGTTAAGCTCAAGACTTTTCCAGGGTAATTGTTCTGTCCTAAATGTAAGTTTCAGATATTCCATGAGTATTTTCTGAAAGCTACGCACTGAGCACTGCTCTGACGCTCACTGCTAATACTGGTATTCAGAGCCAGTTCAGCAGGCTTCAAGTTAAGATTCTAGTTAAGAAGTCTAACCCTTCTATTTCTAAATCTGGCAGCATTTCATTTTGCTCTACGTGTAAAGACAATCTAACTTGTCTGTGACCGTAAGATCCTTTGACAGTAATCCCTGAAGAAAAAGATACAAGCAGTTCCAAAGGTCAGATGCTGAGGTTTGGCAAATACAAGTAGAATATACCCTCAGTGCTAGAAATCTGTAATTGCGAGTTGGGCCAGGTTATGAGTGTAATAAAGGAGATGATATCTAAGATTCACAAGACTTCAGTCACGTAGCTGAGACTAGATCTCTTACTTCTAACTATGAGAGTAAAGCCCAATGACCCAGAGCAAACCCCCTAGAATAAATTCAAATTTGAGTGAGATGCAGCTATGGATACACAATGGCAGAAACTCAGCCTTGCCAGGAAAAAAAAAAAAGAGGTACTCATTCATCAACTCAAATTTAGTTTAAGATTCTGGATGTGAACACAGTCTTTCTTTAAAATTCTCTCTGCTTCAGTTTTCTCTTCACTCATTCTGCACCTTTTTAAGGTAGCAGTCACTTAATTTAGAATGCTGTGTCAAATCTATAGCCTGCATTACTGATCAAGTTCTGTCTTCTCAGTAAAAGCAGGAACAGTAAAAAACTTCCAAAGTGGTGGAACTTACTAAAAAAGGAAAAAGAAAAAAAAAAAACCCCAACCACAAAACCAAAAACCAGAAAAGCAAAACACCACAGACAAATCCACACAAGAACACACAGCATGCATCTCCATTGTGAAATAACCACTTTTCCTAAGAGTCCTGTAAATAAACCACTCCTCTAGAAGTGCTGATGTGCTGACAGAACTTTTTCTGACCTTACTTCTTAGGGAGACTCCAGTGCATTATTTTAAGAGGTCAAAACACAGTGTTAATTGACAAAGTCTCCTCCTACCATTTCTAGTGATATTATGCAGATGCCATTCACAGGAGAGGAAGAAAACTTATATTAAAATTATGCCAATGAAAACCACTACTAGGGAACCCAGAATAATCCTAAAATGCAGAAGTGCAACTTGATTGTAACCAGCTGCAGTTGCCTTCACAACGGATGAGCAAATAAATAGCAGTTGTCCTGTGGCATACACTCACAGTGTCCAGCACACCACAGCTTGAGGCTTCATGAGCTAGCCTGCACCTTTGTAATTGCCCACCTACTTACACGAAGGTCAGAAGAAGTGGCAAGGTCATGGAAGCTTTTAACATCTACACCACCAGGACATCAGCACTCAGCTCTTTAACAAGCAGGTTTTCTCCACACCTGCCTGTAAAAGTTCACCTGCTGAAGTAGAGAGCATGCCTCCATTCCAGCCAACGGGTCTTGGGTCACTTCCCTTCAGCAAGATCAACAAAACACATGAAATCAAGTACTCAATGGGAACAACAAAAGCTGACATCAATAGTAACTTCAGTGTTGTCATCAGGAAATCTTTAACAGATCATCAGAAATCTTGGTTGACATTCATCTAAACGTTACAGTAATTTTGAGCAGGTTTTAGGTAATGAAAATTCATTAACTTCAACATAAGACAACTGCACTGTACGTTATTAATCCATCCCTGAGCTGGAACATTAAACAAATACAGTTAACTTCTGCGGACAGTATTAGTCCTTGAGTTATGCTTTCCATTAGTGCATTTCTTCAATTATCACTTGACCTTCCCAGAATCTCACATTTTCACTGCAATAGTGCCAGCTAGAAGTCCAAAACGCCCAGCTAACTTATGCCTGGCACCACAAGTGAACACCTCTGACACACTCCATCTCGGGCTCTTAGATCTGGAATCTTCTCTTGGCCTCAACCATTCTGCAGAATTGGAAACTAAGGATATTCAGACAAATGACAATGTCAATTGCCCCACAGAAATGGATTGCACAAAGATGTGCATGCATCTTTATTCATAGCCATGACTACTTTGCCGCATATTCCATTTAAGAGATTTTATTTTTTATGTTATGCCAACCATCATTGCACTGAGAGAAACAAGCTCCCTGCTCTTCTTCTCACAGACAGGAAGGCACACCAGCGTACACATCCTCATTTGATAGGTACCAAGTCCATTTTAGTAACACAATCCTCGACCCAGAAACCATTAAATCCCCTTTCCCAAAGCCAGTTGCGTGCAGTTCTCTTGGGAACTCAAAACCTGACTTGCACCCGGAAATGCATCTGCTTTGTAGCATTGTTACTCATTCCTGTCTTGAGCATCCACTTTGACTTCATCCTCTGCAGATACTGCATATCACGCTGCTGAGCGAAGACCGCCCCTTCAGGGAGAGAGAAGGAAGAGAGAGAGAAATAAATGTTTGTAAGATTACTCACTATTTACATGCACACTGGCTAATCTGTCCATTTAAATCAGCAGTTAGCTGTATGTTTTCCTTCCCATACAGCCATACTTCTTTTCAATTATCTGTTGGGAAAGGCCAGTTCCCTCCATGAACACCCGTGACTGTGATTAAGGAAAAAGGTTGTTTTGCATTCCAGTGTGCGATTGCTTTATTTCAAAAGTGGATATAGATCACATCACTGGTCCCCAACTGAAAAAGTATTCCAACTGTCAAAGAGTGATTTATATTACATTATTAAATAGCAAGAGTAGTGGTTTTTACCCTACACACCAACAAATCTTAGGAAGTCACCACCACAGACACGCGTGCTAATGAACTGAAGGGCTTGCACAGAAGCTGCAATGGACTTCAGGCACAAGCGACTTCCTGTAACTTATTCTGCTTGGATGTCAAGAATGAAAGGGAACTGAGTGGAAGACAAACTACTGCACAAAACCCCACAAATGTGAAACAAACTCGACATATTTAATTGTAGAGTGATGACACCCTAGAAACTCATCCTCTGCAAAAACCTCACAGTCACTTACCTGTCTGACTTGTCCAGCCCAAAGCTCTGTACTGCTGCAACACCCGACCCACTGCTTTCTTATTTTTCGCAACAGCCACCGTTCTTGACAAACCAAACCGTTGCTTGTAGTATCTCATTAAAGAACGATGACCCACTCTTGCACCTGTTCAGAGGAGGGGACATCTTATTATGCATAATGAAGCAGCTTCTAAAATGCAGTAAGCATATTGTGAAAACTGGAAAAGCCCTGAGACATGCTTTTAAAAGGCCCAGAAACTTAAAAACTTTCAGATTATTACAAACTCAATGTAATTCCTCTAAGAGCTACTGTACTGCACTTTACCTTGAAGAGAAAAAAAAAACCCAAAGAGTGCTGTTGTTCAAGAGGACCTTAGGTCAGATAACAAACAGGCGGTTATCAGAAAAGTCTAATTAGGGGAACGAGCAGAGAGGTGATGCTGTTTCAAGTAACTAGGGAAGTAACTTGCTGACATTCAGGAAATCTGTAACTGCATACTTGGCAGCACTTTTCAGAATGAAAGGGCTGAAGTCTCCTCATACAAAAAAAACCAAACAAAAAAAAGTAAGCAAGAGTGCTAAATGCTATACAAGGCAAGAGTAAAGTTGTTTTAATAAATTAATTTTACTGAACTAGTTTACTAAATTAGTTACCAGCTGCTTCTCTGCAAAAAACCCTACACTAGAAAACCTAAGTTATAGCCTCTCCAAGTTGCACTAAAACAAGACATGGAAACTCTTGGAGTATACTATGTGAGTCACATGTTAACAAAGACTTAAAGTGGGTGAAGGAACCCCTCGCCCCAGTCCACATTTACAATAACGCTGAAGAAGCTGAACTACTTGGTAGTGAAAATAATGGAAGGTGAGGACAAAACCCCAAAGACACTCAGATGCAAAATTACTTTCTTCCTTGCCAAAGGAAAACATTTATCAGGATGACCTATGCTGTAGCTAATGGCTGCAGCTATGTGCAATGCAGAGAAAGCATGTCATAACACAAATCCTATGCCTACCTGAAGGAAGGATCAGCTCCATGGTGTCATCATCATAATCCAACTCTTTCTCTGCTGGGCGCTCTCCAGGCACCTCCACATCTTCCCCATCTTCGTGATCAGGGTAACTGCTCCTGTGGAAGAGTAGCAATACGTGGTTTGTACATGGTGAGCAGTCACAGCTTTTCAGACCCATCACACAAAAGAACTGACATGTGCAGCTACAGCAAGCCACAAACATTGTCACGTTTCACCTACCTTGGTTTGAGAGTTCTTCCCAGTAGCACCCTGCCCTGAACAAGGGCTGAAGACAAGGACCACCCTTCCTCCACCCGGTTCCATAACCCAGCATGGTCCTGCTGCTGCACACTTAACAGCGACTTATGGTGAAAAGCCACCACTGTGCATCCCACCAGCTCTGCACAACTACTGAACAAGCGCTCCGAGAAGCTCCACTAAATCCATCTGTCCCCGTAATAGGGGGTATTTCTGACCAAACCGCATACAGCCTAGGATAAGTTACAGGAAGTTCAACAAGAGGCCTCTAAACCACAGCTGTCCTGTTTAACTCCAGCTCCTTAAAAAAAAAAAAAAAAAAAAATCCACACTACATATGGAGCCCACAATCTCCCTGAAAGATAATGGAAGGGACAATTATGCCCTTTTATGATCTTTGCTGGTGCACTGAAACCTAACCCACTAACAGCAAACACACAAAGCAGAATTCAAAATATATAACCAATCACGTCGTTATGCTTGCCTAGAAAAGTGGTGAACCAGCTATGCAAAGTAAGCATCAGAACCAGAAACAGGAGTAAACTTTAAGTATGAATAATAGCTTCTGATGTGATGTCCAACTGTCCTTTTGTCTGTCCCCATCTGTGCTCCACACAAAGAAAGTATCCTCACCTAAAATCATAGAAGTCTGCAAATTCCAGGGCAGCATCTCCATCTGTGAAGAGTTTGCAGTGGCTTTTATCATTCATGTGAGCCTGTACTGCTTCTGTAGAGTAGAAGGATTTCCCTTTCTCATTGCACCAGATGCAGATTTTCCCAACGCCAACTTTCTCTCCTGCAGAAAACATTGACACTTCTGTTGGTCTGAGTAGAGCCTCCCTGGTCAATAATTAACATTTCTGTGATGTAGGCTTCTCAGCTTCCAGGCAGAGAGACTGAGGAAGAGCCTTGAGTCCTTCATTTCCAGAAAAGCCCTGCTGTTCCTATGCTGTGACCATATGACTCCATCAGGGACAAGTCTGTGCGTTTAAAGATTTCATATGACAAGGTACAGATCATGACGTACTCTCAATAACAAATTTCATACTTCCAGTACAGTTTTCTGATACTCTAAAATTATTTTAGTCTCATCATTATTTACATACTTCAAGGAAGATACACTTTTTCTAGCTTTTAGATCTCTCACAAGTATTGTAAACTGATGAGGCAAATATTTACAACTCATCAGTAAGATAAGACAGTTCATATGCTCACTTTAGCAACAGAGTTTTGTCCCAAATTTCATGTTAGCTGAACAACTTTTGAGAAAGCTGTAAAAAACTATAAGACACCTACAGGGTACATGACCATGTGTTTGCTCAGTAGGGTTTTCTCTCACTCTCCCTGGAAAGTCTGTGGTCCTGTTCATGATCAAAATACTGCACCAGAGATTTTACACAAAGAAAAACCCCAAAACAAAAAAACATTTTAAGTCATATCCAAGTGAAAAAAAGGTATAACAGTGTCTCGTTATCTTGATCAAAAAATTCAGAGAACATTTACACGCATACCCAGGTACTTGATTAGCCCTCTGAGATCCACAAGGTACTCTATGTCTGGAATGAAGAAACTGTGAGCTTTTGTCATGTGGGCTACATTTTTTGTCAGAGATCTTGAATGGTGGGGACAGAACAAGCAGTCCGTGACTGGTATGGCCCCAACAGCAGGAGTGCTTTCAGCTTCTGCCTGCTCCTCCTCTTCTCCCACACTTTCCATCTCTTCTTCAGATCCAATGTCTTCGTCAGAATCAATATCTTCCCAGTCTTTTAGCGGAAGTTAAAAAAAAAAAAAAGAAAATTTACACAATTACTTCTCACAAGCAAAGCAAGTCCCAAATAAGTCAGAAAAAGTTGTCATAGAAAATACCGCAGTTTGTATTCTTGCAGCTAAATGCCACACAGTCACTGCCAGGTGCAAGCACATACCATTGCCAGTAAAACACATTTCCTTCGAAGATGCGCAGCAAAGCTCAAGTCTGCACATAAAAAAAAGCTGGCAGATCTGCTTTTTCCCCACTATTAACACTTCAATGCTGTTTCAAAGTCTTTAATTCACCACAGCGCAAGAACACATGTATGGCTCATTAAAAACACCAAAATGCTGATGAATATTTTCACGATTCTATTTCCAGCAGTGAGGAAAAACACACTCCTGTTCACACATACATCTTTACCAACAGAGAATAACAAAGCCAGCTGTCACAGATATAATATGCCACATTATATGTTAGTATATACCAAGATATTCTAACAATTTTACACATTTGCAAGATTACTGTAGAGCTTGTAAGCGGACAGACAATTCAGCAATCTGATTATACTGCTAGAGGGATCTAGAAATCTTTTTCAAACAGTTCAGGTCTGGGGCAGTGAGCATGTCCCAGCACTCTACTCCCACTGGTCCCCTTTCAACTGCCATGCACATACAGCATATGAGAAGAGGAAACATAGTGCTCCCCAGTGTTGTAGGCTGCTAATTCGAGATCTTTGCTATAGTACACTGTTTAATAATTTTAAAAGCCTGACACTGCATTAACAGGACTTGTAGAAAACATTCCTGGACAAACTGCTAAAAGGAAAATTAACATTCAGAAGCCTACTGAGATTTTAGCATTACAATTTATAACTAACACATTAATACAACACAGGTGCAAGCTGGCTCCTTCTTTAGATGTTAAGGTGCACATGTAGAGCATATGTTTCTTCTTCTGTAGAAGAGATACCTGAATTATAACTGAAATTTAAACAGCACAAAATTGCTACAACAGATGTAATAACATGACACAACAGTTTCAGTAATGAAGCTGGCGTAGTATGTTCCCACTTCATTCATACCTGTCCCCTTGCTGTAGTTTAATCACCCCACTCAACTGCTCCAACAGATGCATTTGGAGCAGCATTATAAACCAGAGCACTAAAAACATTCAGGTTAAAAATATCCCTTTTCTGGGAATTCTGAAGCTCTGATCTTTCCAGTTGTTCATTTTCCAGGCTGACCTCCAACAAAGAACTGTATCCACACAAGCGCTGAGGGTGAAGCAGCAGGAACGGGCAGTTGGGGTGGCAGATCTTAGACTAATTTTAATACAGATGCCAACAAGCTAAGAAGCTATGCCACACAGTGTCAGGCTAAAGAGCAAACTGTCTCCTCTGGTCTTGATGGGCAGAGAAAAACAAAACCAACCCCACTCCCTTCAACAGATCAGTAAAGTGACTGACGGGACAACAGCAAATCATCATGATTGGATTTTTATTCACCTGTTTTTCAGAAGTAGTTTTAGGTTAACCTTTTATGTTAGCCTTCCTTAAAGGAAACTTCCCCTGGAATTTTACATGGGAATCAGTGCTCATATTAGTAACTGTTTATACTCAACCTTCACATGCATTAGTATCTTGTGCAGCTGGCAGTTCAGACACTAACACTGAGTCCCTGACATGGGCCAAGCTCAACTCCTTTATCAAACTGAAAATTTAATCAACAAGAAGACCTTTTGTGATGGAAAATGCTGTACTACTACAGAAATAGGAGGTGGCTTTTACAGAAAACCAACAACTGCATAGCTTATCCCAAGCTATCTCTCATCAGTATATTTATTGCCTTACCTTCTTCCATATTGTCTTCCTCCTCTGCTTGTTGTTTGGCCAGCTTCTTTGCTTGCTGTTCAAACCACTGTAGCCGTGGAGGTTTTTCCAATCGCTCTCTACTCTGTGATAAGCTGGCACGTTCTGTAGAAACTGGGAAGCCACTTGCATTACTAGGAGGTAAAGACGTCTTCTTTGGAGACGAAGATGGCTGAGCTCGGATGGCTTGCTGAATAGCTGCGTTCATTTCATCTTTGTTTACACTCTCTGGGACCAGCCCCTTTTCCAGGTTCTTTTCATTTAATATTTTCACCTTCTTGCTGACAGCTTGAACAGCTTTCTTCTCCAATTCCAGGTGCTTCTTGGACTTCAAATGATTCTCGTAGGCATTGAAAGTGGAGAACCTCTTGCTGCAAACCGTGCAGTAAGTGGCAGTGATTTTGTTCTGCTCCTCTGCTACCGCTCTCTGTGCTAGGACTCTCTCTTGGAAATTCTCAGCAGTGACAGGAGGCATGTCAGCAACCTTACGCTTCAGATTGTACCTATGCCAGTCAGTTTTGTAATGGGCACGCTGAATGTCAGCATCCTTGAAAGCCACACGGCAAGTGATACAAGTGTAGGTTGCCATTACTAGAAAGTGGGGAGGGGAAATAACACCAATAATTAGCAACCACAAAAAAACCCCCAAACCCAACATCCTGACAGGACCCATGTAAGACAGCATAAGAGATACAGTTCTCATACAGAATTAAATTTATTAAACACCAGCATTAGCAAACAGCATGTTACATACTAGCAGAAGCAAAAAAATACAAGACTCTGATAGTTATCAGACATTACTTCTACCACAGCAGCACCACAGCATCCCAGCCCTGAACCCAGAAAATAAAGGCCATGCTATTTTATTTGAAATACTGTAAGTATCAATTCAGTGTAATGGATGTTTTTTCTTTCAGAGGAAAACATACTCTCTGCCCATTGAGGGATCCCAACTGCTCTGTGAAGCATTTTCCTCCCACCTGCAGAGCTCCCTATCCCTTTCCTAGCCCAAGCAGGTATTTTACTGCTATAAACCAACCCATGCAGAGTCACATTTGCTGCTAGTCACAAATGCCTTGCAGGAACCGCAGGGAAAGAACAATTTGACCTGATCCATTACAGCTTGACGGCCCGTACACATTAGATTACCCTGGGGGTAATAAAAAACCTCAAACAAGCTAACCCCTGTTGTTGTATCAGGAGAAGAGGTATGTAACTGGGAGGATCTAGAGCCATAATTTATATCTGGCTACTAAGCCGAGAGATCACACCTCCCGTTCGAGCTGCATAAAGCAGAAAGAGCAGCTACAGAGTCCCACGCAGTGACGCCGACAATTCCCAGTACCCGCACGCGCTCCCACCCACCACTCTAACCCACAAAACCAAAGCACTGAATTTTCCCTTGTGCGAGGCTCAGGAAAACAAAACCTGAGGCAGTCACAACCCTGCAGCCCAAGGAACAGCCAAGTCCTTTGAGAAAAATCTCGTTCTCCCCGCAGGCTTTTATTACGCCTACTTTTATTTTAATTTAAATGGAGCCGGTGTCCATAAAAGACAGGCATGGCACAAAAAGGCCTGACCGACCGGCAGCCGTTTATCATACGGACTCCACAAGCCACAGCACAAATTAAACCCGGGGGGGAAAAAGGACAAATATTAAGATAAACTAAATTATAAGATGCAGCGCAGGAGGAAGCCACGAGCGCCCAGGCCGCCGCCAGACGTGACAGCGACATGACTCGCAGGGAGGCTCCGCCCTCAGGGGGAGCAACCGGCACCCCCAGGCCGCGCGGCCCATCCGCCGGGCCTCGCCCTCCCCGCTACCCCCGGCAGAGCCGAGCCGGGAAGAGCCGAGCCGTCCCGGCCTGGTCCGACCACCACCCTCCCCACCGCCAGGCCCCGCACCTGCCGCCGGTGGAGCCAAAGGAGCCCTCCCCGCCTCCGTGCCTCCGCCGGTAGAGTAGGAAGAGCGAGCAGGAAGAGGCCGCGCCACACAGGAAAGGCGAGCCGCCCCCTTCCGGCCAGGGGGGCCCGCCCCGCCGCTCCCGCCCCCTGCCGGCGCGGAGGCGGCGCAGCGCTGCCGGCCCCTGAGGCGGCCTCTCCTGTCCTTTCCGCCGGCCTGCGCCGCTGCCGGCGGGGCCGAAGGGGCACCCAGGAGTGGGGGCGGGGGGTCCCCTCCTGCCCCCCTGGAAAGTGCCCCTCCTCAGAGCGGGCAGCCCCGGCTCTGCTCCTGGGAAGTAACTTCACGTTGTCAGGCCCAGGGCCAGGATCGGCGTTTACGGGGTGCGAGTCCCGGCGGGCTGAGGACGGGAGTAAACCGGGGAGCGGCAGAAACCGCCGAAGGGTTTGTTTCTTGGTTGGTAGGTTGGTTTTTCCCCCCTGTTCTGGGAACAAACTTACAATTGGATATGATGAAAGGTAAAAACTAACACATATTTATTAAATGGTTTTACAAACAATCAATATAATAATTCCATGTTTACAAAATAGTAATCAGGCTAGGTAAAGTGCTGCAAAATATTTTAAATGTAGACATTTTGTAATTTTCCAGTTTCTGGTTACCCGGCTAGGTGGTGGTCACAGGCTGCGATGCTCTGCTGTGCTGAGAACAGACATGGAGACTGCAGGGGGTTTGTTCAGAAGGCTGAAACCGTCAGGGAAGAGTGCGAAATGGACAAAACCCAAGTAAACTGAGTATTTCCTCAGATCCTATTACTTTGGGTTAAAATTATTTCCCCTCCTCTGCATAGAATAATGTATTTTTTTCACGAACAAACTGAAGAATGGTAAGTAGGTGTGTAGTACATACACATGAAAAGGCCCGTGTGCTGAAAATAGGTGCTTTTACACTGGATTTGACACATTCAAGGCCACCGATCAAGCCGTGATTGCTCCATCTTACTCAGATGTACTAACGCAAGGGGAAATTTTCCGAGTAGGAAGGACTGAACTGCATCCATGGATCCTGCCCTGTCACACATCGTTTTCTTCCAGCAGGGATGCGTGAAGAAGCTACTGCTAGGGAGGGTGAGCGCTTTAACCACGCCACTGCAAAAATACATGGCGTCCTCAAATTTACTACCGGGTAAGCACATACCAGGTAACGCAGGCAGTACTGATCCCATGGCAAGACCGTACCCTGCGTTACCCCACGGGCACTTGCTCACATGTCCACGCTCTGTCTATGCCCTCCGCGCTGGCTGTATGGCCTTTTGACTGGAAATTGCAAGGAGGCAGGCTTTCAACAGAACAAGCGCGTGTTTCAAAGCTACGTGCTACCTCATACTCGCTTGCCATTCTTCCTGCCCATGTATTCAGTTTTGGAAGACGGGAAGGTGATGACCAGTGCTCAGTAGGAAAGATGCTGTGGACCGTTGTGATGGGAACTTTTAAATAACTATTTTGTGGCTGCTGTTCCAATACAGTGAAATGAAGCTTTCTTGAGGGATGTCCAACCGAAGGCAGTGTGGAAGGGATCTTAAAGGAGAGAAACGTTTTCTTTGTGTTCTGCTGTCAAACTGCTGGCAGTGGAATGTATCGTGTTCAAGCAAAGTGTTTCTTACATGCGGTTGTTTGGGAGGGAAGAGGTAATTTCCTGCAGAAAACTAAGCATCTTTTCACTCCCTGAGGAAGAATATTAAATGATACAGAATCATCTGCCTCCCTTTACACAGTATTTAGGGCCTTGAATGTAATCAACTACCATAAGAACAGAAAAATAAAATTTTAAAGACACTCATATAACCGATTATGCTCCTCAGCTTTAATGATTTGCTTGTTCAAGTTTTGTTTTGTTTTGCTTTTCTTTCTGTTTGGTTTTCTTTCTGTTTCTCTTCCAGAGAAAAATCGATCTATTTTTCTATCTTGAAACCAGAAAATGGATCATTTACAAAAAGTCCAAGAAATTCCTCCAACTGCTTTTCCTTCTTCATCTAATCTATTATTCTAGAAGAGTGCCCCTGCGTTCCTTACTTTTATAAACTACAAGTATTCTTCATAAAACAACAATAAAGTGCACGCTGTTATAATGCCACCATTGACAGCCAGCTAGTCTGTCCCATCAATCCGCTCCAGAAAAAACTGTGAAGGACAACTTCCTCCCACCTCTCCCCATCCCGTAGCCCATTTCCCTGGCTGGCACCAGTACTCCTGTACAAGGAAGCACATGTTTGTTTGGGTGTCCTACAACATTTCATCAGCAACTTGGAAGTTGTATTCTTCTAACTGTATAGATTGTCCTAAACATGCAGCAAGGAAACGAGGCTCTTATCTGAGAAATTTAAATGGCCTTTAAACTTACTGATTTCCCAGCAAAAGCTTATTTTATTTTTGTATTTTTTTTTCCAAATGGGATGGACAGGCTGGGGGAAGCTGAAAAGGAAACTTAGCAACCAACGCTGTGGAAGTGATGTGGCCATGGTTTTTTAATCATTTTCAGAAACTCACTTTTGACGTTAAAGATGTAAAGCTGCATCTTGTGGGATCTATATCCAGCATCCACTTACTTTGTAATGGATTTGATAATGAAGGCACAGGCTCACATTTTTACTGGTAAAGGACAGCAAACACGGTCAATATGCATTACTGACACAAAAGCACAAGCAACGATAAAGCTAGTGTCAAAAATTCTCAGCATCTTTCCTTTTGCTACACTCTTTTTGGCCATCTGCCTATTTTTTCACCTCAAAGGGAAAAAAAAATTAAAATGGAGTTAACTTTAAACACAGGTTTACCTACACATACATGTTAGTGGAAGATTTTTATAATCTGTTGCTGTACTTTCTGAGGGTCCTAGATGACAGTATTCACCTCTTCAATGCCAGCAAATGGAAAATCACTTGAGTAGTAGTAGTAGCAGCTGACATGGTCCCTCAACTTGGCTAATGGTTTACATCACATTAAAAAAAACTACCTTTACTTCTTCCTATTTCTTTAATTACTATTGCTTGGTATTACAATTCAATTTTGTCACAGGTGAACAAAAAAGCTCTAGGAAAAGTTAAATAAGTTACCTGCTTAAGATCCCATGCCACTCACTCAGCACGTGTGGAGTTTAAACTGGCAAATAAGCAACTTTTTTTTTCTTTGTTTTAAATTACATGCCAAGAAGAAGATTCTGAGTGTCTTCTATAGCAAATGACCTCACCGAATGCTTTTAAGTATCTTAAAATATTCCGCTTGCAACACAACTTTTGTTGCAAGTGATAGCAGCTGTTCTGGGGGAAAAAAAGAAACCCAAACCCCACAGAATCTTGAGTTAAGGGAGTGGCATCTAAAAAAGCCTTTATTTATATTTTTTACCTCTAACCTCTATTCAAAACAATACCCTCACCTGCTCCCAAAAAGGTTGTTCAGTTTACATGATATTAACTCTTAAATATGAAAATGTGTTGGCTGACTTTACATGGGCAATACTGCCAAGGACCAGACTCTATCAAGGAACACAGCAGGTGGTCAGTCAAATAGCATGCCACTTTACAACTCTACAAGCCTAAACAGCAAAAAAACTTGGAAATGCATCACCATATCCGAAATAATTCAAAGGTTTTAAGTATGAAATCAAGTTCTTTGATAGTGTTGCACACATACTTTAACTAGAGTTGTGCTGGTTAATGTGTTTCATAGATAGTAGGTGCACTATACATAATGCTAGCTGCAGGGATTCATACTTGTAGGTATGATTGAAGGAGGTGAGATTTAGTTAATCTCATTGCAATCCTCTGATAACTTACCCTCGCTGTGTGAATCATTGATTGTATTATATGGTTGGCAACCAAGAGTAAACTGCCAATGTTGAAAATTTGGCTCAGGACCCCAAAATACATGGTTGGCAAAAAAAGATAAAAAACCCCTCTCCCTCAACTCTTTTGAGCAACTGACCTCCAACACTCATCTGCAACCAAACAGTGGATAGATAATTCATTTCCATGCTATTACATTGAGGTAAAACTACCAGAAACATTAAACTATCAGTATCAGCTGATATTTATCCAGTTAATTCACTCTGCATAAGGGAAATTATTACAATACATCTAAAGGGATAGTTAAAGCTTACAGCTCAGAATTCTCCTTTTTTTTTTGCATTTGATTTTTTGTGTGTGTGTGTTTTGTGTTTAATTTCTTCTATGTTACCAGCTGGAATTTCCAGGTTATTGACTTCCAAGCAGATTTGAAAGGAAGCCTGAAGACTTTTTCTTTTCCTGGACTTCTGCTTCTTGGCCTTGTGAAAGTCCCAATTCTTTCTCAATCTGCTCAAGCTCTGACTGGTCAAGCAGTTCAAAATCATCAGCTTCCTCTGTGTCTGTCTCCTCGCTCAAACTGGGCACTGCCTGTGAGGGAGCTTGCTGTGCGGACTGCAACTGGTCTTTGATGGCAGCAGACACCGCAGCTGCGATGACATCCCCAGCAATTCCACTCATTAAATTAAAGGTTTGGTCACTGGTCAAAGGCAAGGAGAGCCCTGCAGTGGACGGTCTCTCTTTACTCTGTCTGGGAGCATGATCCACCTTCAAATATGTTTGTTCTTTTTTTCGTTTTTGCTGGATGGGCATACCGATACTTGAGTCATCGTCATCGTTTGTTCCGGCACCATTTTCTAAAGAAGGAAATTCTGAAAGATCTCTAGCGAAAGCTTCTTCGTGATCACTAGGTCGGTCAAAATCTATTACAGGACAAACAGAAGGAAACAGCATTAGCAAACATGAAAGGCTTCCTAAAAAAAAGCAACCAAATGTAAAAATGCAATTAGTAAGTTTTCCTTGAAATACATTTACTAATCCATAGTCTAGTAGTGTTGCGTACTCTTAATGCAGAGGAGCTTTGTGTTACATCTAAAATAAAATGGTTTTGAGGTCGTAAACCTACTACCACAAGTCACCTGGTATCAAACTAACTCTGAAAGTTCTCTCTACCTTTTTAAAATGGTATCTAGCTGTATATGAAACAAGCCCTGCAAATCTTCAGCACAGCCACATAAAGTCCTACAACTTATAATGTCACAACAGGTCTTTAAACATTTTTCTTCACAATATATATAAATTACAATATGTGTGTATGAATGTATTACAAGCTTTTAAAACACTTGTAGAATAAAAAAGAATGTTTACATATTTAAATAAAAACATAAAGCCAATGTAAGGCCATGTAATTTATAACTTTTTCCTTTCTTGGACAATGCTTGTATTAAACAGGAAACAAAAAATGGAAACTCTAGGGATGACTAGGATAGCTTCACGTTTTCAAGAAGGTAAAAAGCAGAATGTAGACAAATAAAAGATTGGATTTTAATGACTACGTTAATGGCATGATACTTGTTTCTATACATGTGTAAAATATACTGACCACAGTACATGGCCTGTGGAAGAGACCTAAATGAGCATAAGGGAATATTTTGATCTAGTGTTTGAATGAGAAGGTAAAAAATAATCAGTTTGAACTTACTTTCTATGAAAACAAGCAAGAGGAGCATTCATAAGGGCTAAGGAAATGAATCCTAAAAATGTCTGGAACATCATTTTCTCCATTTTCTTTAGGAAAAACGGGCTGGGAAGGTGAGGAGGAAGGGCTGTGCTGTATGCAGAGTGGTGGCTCAAATGCACAGAGCTTTGAGAGGAGATGAGCCAGTCGTTGGATGCATCCCATCTGGTGTTGCACCTGTGTATATGTCCATTTGCTGAAATGCTCCATGCGGGGAGAAGAGTGGATGTTGTTTATGTTTCACTTAGCAAGGCCTTTAATGCAGTTTTTCACATTATCCTTACAGCTAAATTGGCGAGCGAACTGGGTAAGTGAACTGTAAGGTGGGTGGAAAATTGGCCAGCCTGCCAGGCTCAAAGGGCTGTGATCAGTGATACAAGGTCCAACCGGAGGCCAGGCACTAGTGGTGTATCTCTGAAGCCACCACTGTTCAATATTTTTATTAATGACTTGGATGACAGGGTGGAGTGCATGCTCAGCAAGTTCACAGGCAGAAAGGAACTGCTGTGGGGCAAGTGCATTTGGTATTCTGGAGGGCAGGTCACCCTCAGAGAGACCTCAACAGGCTGCAGAAATGAACAGGCTGAAAAGGAACATCATGAAATTCAACAACAACAAATGTGAAGTCCTGCGTCTGGAATGGAATAGCCTGTGCAGCAGTACAGGTTGGGGACAACGAGACAGAAAGCAGCTTTCAAGAAAAAGACCTGTGGAGAGCAAGTCAGCGGTGTACCCTTGGAGCAAGGAAGGCCAACCACATTCTGAGCTGTACTAGCAAAAACAAAGCCAGAAAGTCAATGGAAGGGATTTCCCCCCTCTATTCAGCCCCTGAGCACATACATTTGGAGTACTTTGTCCAGTTTTGACCTCTCCAGTACAAGACAGACAATGACAGATTGGAATGAGTCCCCTGGAGGGTCAGCATGATTATTAGGGGGCTGGAGACCACGACATATCAGGAGATGCTGAGAGAATGGGCTCTGTTCAGCCTTAAGAGAAGGTGGCAAAGGGGGGACCACACAGTTGTCTTTAACTACCTAACAGGACGGTATGAAGAAGATGAGGCCTGACTCTTCTTAAAGATGCGCAGTGGAAGGATGAGAGTAAATCAATACAAGCTGGAGTACGGGAAATTTTGACTCACTATAAGAAAAAACTTTTTCATTACGAGGGTGATCAAATATTGAAAATGGCTGTCCAGGGACGTTGCTGAATCTCTGCCATTGGAGATGCTCAAAATTAATTGGTCACAGCGCTTAGCAACTCGATGAAGTTGAACTTGCTTTGAAAAGGAAGTTAGATCAGATGAACGATAATGGCTTGTTCCAAGTTACGATTCTGTGATCGTACAATGCTGTCTATTTACAACTTGAAATACTAACAAAATAATTTAAATTATTAATTTGGCCTGTATAATGTTGTTAAGTAATATCACCCTACTTGTCGTTTACAGTGAACTTTTCCTAGAAGAGGAGAAATGCAAGATGAGCAGAGCAACAAATCCACAGATAAGCTTACACCAAACTACTGTTGTCCTTAATCTTTATTCAGGCAAAGTGCTAACTGAAAGCTTGGTCTGTAAAAAATAAGAACTTAAAGATCTGGTTAAGATCAAGACAAGTGCTTGAGAATCTTTTCCTCATTTAGGCTCATTGCTGACTGTCTTCATCAGCATTTTAGTATCCAAAACCTAATAATACTTTCTTTAATTGGCTGTTTAGCAATTCAAAGTATTACTTTTTCTTCCTCAGCTTTTATTTGTATAGCTCCACAAAAGCATTGGTACTAACTTAAAAGGTTTAGTTGCTTAAAAGGTTTGGCAGAAGAGAGAGCTGAATCTGTCACTTATGGAATGTGTCTGTTTCACCCACCACTACTTATTTAGACGCTTACTGAGGGACTTTATTATTTTTACGATGAGGACAGCTCTTACACAAGATGTATCCAAAATTACATAAATCACTGGAATTAATTTTGAATTCATTGTAAAGGGGAAAAAAAACTGACCCAAAAAATTTTGTCCTCAAATTCTCTATCATTTTCAGGTAGCTTGCATGACTGCAATTCATTGCTGAAATAGATGAAGCCATTACATACCATCAGATGTGTCTGTCTGTGGAGAATACCCTTCAGATAAGTTAAAGGTCCCGTTATCAGTCCAAGATACTTCTGATACATCTGTGTCAGACACTGACAGCTCTTTGGCAACAACTGCAGGACTAACCTAAACATAAAAAAGTCCCATACATGGTATTCTTACACTCAAAAAATTCACTGCACAAGATGCTTAGATACTGAAAAAGAAGCCTCGTGCATGTCATAGCAATATAAATTGTCTCCTATTTAAGCTTTAACGGTAGAAACATGAAAATGATAGCACAATCAAAGCATCCCTCTTTGTAATAACCAAAAGCTGTATTATACTAAAGCAGCATAGAAAATTCCAGTGATTCATTCTGAAAGTAATATCCTACTGTAATGAAATAAGAATGACCCTGCAAATACAAAATATGCATAAATGTAAAGAAATGCATAAATGTCGATGAAAAAAACCCAATCCATTATCTGTAAGACAGTCAAAAATTAGCTAAATAAAAAAAGTCATTATCCTTTATGAATTTATCCAGCAATATCCAATTATGTCAGATACAAATTTTTATCCCATGGGATATAAGTTTATTTTTTTTCAGAATACAAAAACACCTTTAAAGTGATCACTGTCAAAGTCAGGCTCTATACTGATCAAATACTGCCTAAGAATTGCTAGAACACTAGGGGTTTTGTTTATATCAACCAGTGTTCTGATTATAATGAAGAATCCTTTGCCACAGAGTTATCTAGAATATTAAGAGAGAAAGGAGATATTAGGGTGTTCTCAAACATATCTAGAAAGATATTTATAGATAATATACTGATTTACACTACAATAAAAATTATCAGACAAGTGATTACACAAGTATCTGACAAATTACACAAGTTTTCTACAAATGTTTCCCTTTTATATTTTAATTTGATAAAAATTAGCTGCAATTTCACTGTTGTAAATAAAAATAGCTGCCTTTGCTATTAAATTCTAGTTTAATCATTCGACAGCCAATACAAAACCAATACATTCTTAGTTTAGTAGGCCAAAGAAACCATTACCTTGAAGGCCAGAAGTCACAAATGCACTAAGTTAATTAGTATAAGCCTAAAGATGGAGACTGTGAAGGGCTTTTAAAGCATACTGCTTAATTCAGGACCACAGCCTCCTGGGCAGGTTAACGTCTTCCACAGAAAACAGAGACAGTAGTCTAGATAGTCTCCATTATCTATACAGATTTTAAAAGCAAGATAGGGCTGATGGAAGCAAAGTCACCTTAGGACACAGGGCTGATATGTCTAATTCACTGTCATCTTCTGTGGGTTTTGTTTTTGCTGTTTCTGAAAGAAAAAAAAAAAATTATCCTACTCATGACAACAGACTTTGAGGTTCAGGGTGTGTTCCCTGTCACACAGCTTGCGTGGTACAGTAAACTTTCACCTGTTGACACAGTGCATCATTTATGTAATACGCTACTAAGGTGAGGGAAAAAAGGCTGAGAGGCTAGATATTTATCAAAATACATCGCGCAGCAGCCAAAGCGGGAGAGAGACTGTTGCTCTGAAATACATTCCAACACATTTATTTACTTAGTTTTAGAAGTCTCTGTTGCTCACCGTAATATAATGTTCCCTGGCAATATATATCTATCTTTTAAACTACGCTGCTGGTACAATGCACAGTTGTAACATACTGTTAAAACAGGCAGTGTAGTTACCCCAGCACATTGCTTTTACATGAGAACATGCAATTTTCTGGATAGTTGCATGTAATCTTCATTCACAAAACCTTTCTTCTTTGCACCGCATTCCCCTGCATTCACAATATTTATATGCAAGTATGCATACAAAGCATCCTCTGAAGTCTGGCAGAATGCTGCTCCTAACAGATGAACGGAGACACAAATTTTGCTTCCTCTCCTCTCTCCGTCTGAGAATAGGCTCATGAATATTTTAAAGCAACGTCAGCTGAAAACCACAGTTGACATATTCTTGGTTGCCTATCCTTGCAACTTGCTGTTTCCTCTTGTGCCAGTACAACGGTTTGTGAACCCATGTGGTGAACTTAAGTAGCGAAGCAAGGTAGGGAACTTGTCTGGGTTAAAATAAACTGGAGGGTGAGAGGCAGGAAAGAATGAATCTAACCTCAACCATTTTTCTAGCGCTGGCTTATGAAATTTGTGAAACAATTGTCTGATCTTTCTGCCAGTTTCACTTAAAATTAGAACGAGGTGGAATAATACATGAAAAAAAAATTTCAATGCATTATTCCTTACTTCCAACAACTACTGCATTATATGTAGGAGAAGGGAAGAAGGCAAATGGTTCCTCTCATTGAGTCTAGGAACAGCACATTGTATGATGAACTGTTATAAGAAATGCACGTTTAAAAGCAGATACGGAATCTACTGATTTTATACTAAGAGGTAGGCTACCTGCAAGTCATGTGGCTACGCTACAAAAGTTTAATTACCAAACCTGTAGCACACCCAAAAACCAAGCTAGTGATAACATTGTTCATCTAAACGTTTTTCTTGAAATAGATTTATTACTTAAAATCTAAACATTTCCAATGTTGTAAATGTTTTCAGGTGAGATAGGTGAAATTTCATTTTAAACTGATTTCTCCACTTTCTAACTATTGCTGTTTCTGAAAGTGTAGCTACTATCCTACTGCAATTCTTAAATGCTTATTGCGTATTTGGGGAAGAGAACAAATTCTTGTTGCTGTTGGGAGTGAAAACAAGGTGGATTTAGATGCTGGAACAGAGCTCAGTCTCTTACTGAAAATTCTATTATGTACTAATTTTGTGTTCTTGAATGAGTCTCCTGGTTAGGTTTGCCTTATCTAGATAGAGATAATCATTGCATACTTTACAGCAACTAGGATTTTCTTCTGAAAACCTACAAGCAGTACGTCTAATCAAGTAGGAAGAGAAACATCAGTCTTGCCTTGTTACCTTCCATGAATTTATTTTTTTTTTACCATACCCAGACATCTGACATACATTATCACTCGTTATAAAGCTAAGAATAGTAACCAGGTTCAAAGCAAGAAATAAGTTTACACTTGGCTTCACAGGACAAACCAAACAGTCTGCAAGGTCAATAAAATTTTCTCTGCATACAGAAATACATTACTTGGGACTATACTTCATTACTCACCAGATCTCTCTTTTTTTTTCTGGTTGATATATTCCACTATTCCAAAATCTAGTTTCATCAGAACAGTCTTAATTTTGTTGCATACTTTCTGTCCAAATTCATTGCACTTAAGGAAGGGACATAAAAAGGCACACAATACTGTGATAAAAATGAAGACAGAGAGAGAAATTGTATTGAAATACTGCTTTATAAGAAGTTAATAAAGAATAAACAATTCTTCATAAGATTACTAATTTTACATAATGCAATTGGTTTTACATAAAAAAGCACTGTGAGATGCCCACGTCAGACAAACTGTTAATGTCAAATCCAGTTTCTAGGAGCCATTCCTACTCGTCACAGAAAACACCATTGTATTCCTATCAACTAACACCTTTTCTACTTCCAGTAAGGCACAGTTTATGATCACAGAATCATAGGATTGTTTTGGCTGGAAAAGACCTTTAAGATCATCAAGTCCAACTGTTAAAATAACACGGCCAAGTCCATCACTAAACCATGTCCCTAAGCACCATATCTACAAGTCTTTTAAATACCTCCAGGGATGGTGACTCAACCACTTCCCTGGGCAGCCTGTTCCAATGCTTCATAACCCTTTCGGTGAAGAAATTTTTCCTAAGATCCAATCTAAATCTCCCCTGGCACAACTTAGGGCCATTTCCTCTTGTCCTATTGGTTGTTACTTGGGAGAAGAGACCAACACGCCCCTGGCTACAACCTCCTTTCAGGTAGCTGTAGNCTTATAGAATATTTCATCTGCCTCTTCATCCTAGTTGGATGATCTATAACAGCATCCCATCATGATATCTGCCTTGTTGGCCTTTTCGCTGATTCTTACCTATAAACACCCAACTCCTATGGTCGCCATCATTAAGCTCTAGATAATCAAAACATTCCCTAACACACAAGGCTACCCCACCGCCTCTTCTTCCTTGCCTATCTCTCCTGAAGAATTTATAGCCATCCATTATAGCACTCCAGTTGTGTGAGTCATCCCACCATTTCCATGATAGCAACTATATCATAATTTTCCCACTGCACAATGTCTTCCAGCTCCTCCTGTTTGTTGCCCATGCTGCGTGCGTTGGTGTAGATGCATTTCAGTTGGGCTATTGATCCCACCACCTTTTTGTGGGAAGAAGCCCTGATTCCTCCATGACCATTCTGAGGTGCTTCCATATGGTTTCTAACACATCAATAACCCTTGCGTCTTTGCTGCTGCATGGAGCTCCATCCCCTACCTCCACTGAGATGGTAGACCAAAGAACCTTGCTAGCACACTGTCCCACAAACATTGGCGTGCTGCCCTCAGGCTTATCTCTAGTGAACCTAATTTTATCCCTTGCCCCCTTCAAATCTAGTTTAATGCTCTTTCAACGAGCCCTGATAACTTCTATATACTTCTATCATTATCTTGATTTAGTCTCATTTTGATATCTCTACCTGAGAAATGCAACTATGCAACGTTATGCCAGAATCCACAAGCTGAAAAAAACTTGTAAGCTGACTTCCATATGACAAAAAGCACTTGTCAGAACCTACATATATATCTATATATGTGTATATATATAGATGTATGTACATATATATATATAAAATACTCCCTATACAGAGACCAAATTGCGCACAAACCACATACATAAATCATGATTGAAAAAGAGCCTATACTTACACAGAACATAGGAGAGGACAACTCCAGGAATGTAACTTCCCAAGACAGTGAAAAATGTACACACACTGCAGACCAGTAGGCAAAACTGGCAAAAACATTAAAATTGGCCATTAACACTTCCACTGTTTAAATATTTAGATCATGTTGCAAAAGAAAAATGTTGCATGCTAAATGAATGTAGAATGCAGTGGAAAATGGAAGTTGGGTTTTTTTAAAATTAAGAAATACTTTAACACATCCAGTGCAAATAAGCATCAAACAGTCCATTTTGGCTTATTAGGATGTACTCCCTCTTCCATTATAAAAATATGCTATTTTTATTCATTTAATGTAAAAGTTTAACAAGCTCATGGTTATTGCTAAAATTACTAGAAATTACTTCATGTTCACTACACACACACAAATAAAAGGCTAAGCAGTTGATACGCAGGAGAAAAACCCCAAATCACTAACTGAAATATTACAATGCATACTTGCTGCATGCTTACAAAAGCAAAAAATCCTTACAATGAGTACAGTTCTCTCCTCTGTTGTGTTGCTTCATGAAACTGTCTTCTCTCATATGCTGGCAAGCATTCTCTTGATGCTTGCTGGCTACGCTAACATCCCCATACAAAGAAGACTGAGCCGAATTTTCAGTATAGAACTTGAGTCTCAGCCTCTGCTGACTGAGACATATAGCGCATCATTCACAACTGCACAATGCTGAGTACAGAATTGATCTGTTGGAAGTTTACAGAAAGAATCTATTTGCTTTTGGAGTTGAATCGGAATAGAACGGTTAATTCCAAGAAAATTTGCACACAGCATCGATGCCTAATCTGCTTGTAATTAAAGCAGTAAAATACTGACATGGCTTAGAGAATGAGGTCAGGAAAAAGAAAGGAAATCACCCTGTCTAAATGAGCTTTTCTAAATAAGTATTAGATGTATCTTAACATACAGTTACTGTGTCATGTTACTACATGACAAAATTATGGGATTGTGTGTACTGACACTATATTTCCTTTCCTCAATATACACCTACTTCTTTTAAATAGCACTTTATTAGCCTAAACATACAACTTCTTTTGGTATAATTTATTCATCTTTGAAATGTATTTCATCCTATTGCTCATGTGTATTTTCAGTCTGAACTCCTAATACTGGAGTGTGGCACTACATACTTCAAATTTGCTAATTCTGAAGGGCCTGTTTTCATGAAAGACTGTGTGGCAAAGTTAACAGAGATCAAAAGAGAGGAAAAAACCTCCTAATCCTCTTTTAAATTTTTATGTTTAGCAATACATATATAAAAATGAAATCTACTACTGCTATGACATACTTCTACTTTATTTATATTTTTATTTGGAAAATAAAGCTGCTTCACTTTTGGCTAGAACTACATAGTAATCTTCTTCCTAGTAGGAAAGAAGAAACATTACTCTTGCTTGTCTCTTCTTGGACTGGGTTCTCCAGCTCAGTTTTTCCAGTAAAAAAACCCCATCCCACAAACAACTGTATCTGTATAGAAAAAAATTATCACAAAAAAATACGAAGGATTCTCTTCTACCTATACTTGTGCAGCTGTTTCAGAAAACTACAATTACTTGGAAAAAACATATATGTTTAGGAACTGTGTAACTGTATACTTTTTCTGCCTTTTCAAGTTTTTATTAAATTGTGATGTTTTACATCTCCTTTCCATGGAAGTACTGGTGAGGTTCCAACAGCTGTGAGGGGAAGGACTGTACTGCTGTAAACTTTACTGTGAGCAGCTTTGCTCACTGACGACCTACCTGTGTTCTGCACTGGAAAAAGTTAGCAGAAACTCATGACTGAATGTATCATAATGTATATTTTATTTTTCTTTTTTTTGCTTGCTTGCTTGTTCTTTTAAAAAAATCTGTCTCACCTTTTTATGAAACAATATTGAACCGTTAAGCTTACTTGGGAATTCTTACCTTGCCAGGGTTTTGTTCCTTGAAGTGGGACATTTCTTGAAGAAATACAAATAAATTCATCAGTGTTTCTGAAATGCACTGATTTATCCTGGGTCTGTAGTCTTGCCTGGAATTGATGACTTTCCAGCTGAGTAAAACAAGCAAAAAGACCCAACAACTTCAGTTATAACTCATATGAAAGTTGAAACTGCTTGAAAACATCATATAGAAAGCTATTGCCTCCAGTGATCCAATGGCTGCTGCTATGCTACAGAAACTGCTGCTTGTTTCCATGTATTTTACATTCGGCTAATTTGATCTTTTTAAATCAAAAAAATTCTGCTCAGTTGTAGCAATTCTCAGTCCATACAAGCAATTACAGAAGCAATTGCTGCTTATTAATTCGCCATATGAAAACACTGAGTTCAAGGAAGGGTTGCCATCTAAATTAAACAACCCCAAACTTGTTTCTTAATATTATTTTTTCTTAAAAAAAATCAAACCAAAAACCAACCCACGGTACTTTTCATTGCCACAGGATGGACAAACATATTAATACATTTAATTTCATGCATATAATCCTTGTGCATTTTCTATTTTTCATCTTGTTCTGCAAACTATGATGATCCATAAGAGACTTATCCAACTTAGAAAAAAAAATTGATCTTGAAGTCTTGATGTTAACATTAATTTCCTTACTGAATTTTTTTTCTTTTATATAGAAAGAAGTCTTTCTGAAGCTTGGCTTATGACTGTTCAGTCCTTTTAATAAAATTTTAAAAACTGTACTGAAGAATTTGCTGAAAAACATGAGAAAGCATATGTATCTAATTTGGGGCTGATCAGTTTAGACAGTATCCAGTTTAAATGATCACATCGTATACCTTTTTGGAGTAGACAAAACATCTACAAGAGAGATGTTATGAAACAACAAACGAAAGGAAAAACATACACAGGCCAGTCAATGTCAAATCAAACTGGTACAAAGTATGGATGTACCATGATGTAAATATTCAGAATATGAAGTAAATTCTGTGCCAGTTTTACAAAGTTATCTTTCACGTAATTCACTGCTCAGTACACACACTTTCGATGACAGTGAATGCAAGTAAGCCATAAAAAATCCCAGTCATTTTACTGGGATACATAATCCATGAAATGTCCAATGCATCACCGCATTAATAGTAACATTTTCTCATTAGTGGATCACATTACAGGAAAAATCAGAAACTACATTACAAAAAAAAATGAATGTACAAGGGTCAGTGTGCAGCAATAGGGACATACACGTAGACTGTCAGATCCAACTGCCAACTCATATTTTTGCTGTTTAAACCTTACCCTGTGTGAATTTAGTGTTCAAGAGTAACATTTAAATACGTGCTTTAATATTAGGAATAACAAGATACAAAATTTTATTTTTTTTGTAGTGAACGTAAGACTTAAAAAAAAATCATCTTTCATCACTTGCATCACTTGTAGTGAATAAAAACTTCCATGTTAATATTTTCCTTGTTCCACAACAGATTGCTTAGTCATGTTTATTGGCACATACTGTAGAAGTAAAAAGCCGTCATGAGCACTTGGATTCTTCTTAGTTGAAAGCTGGTTAGCAGGTTGCTTTTGTCTACCTTCTCAACTGAGGAGACACACATAACCTACCTTTGCTGTACTGTATTTTATTACCTATGATTTAATGTTCTTTCTTACTAATAAGGCACCATTATGCTTTAGGATCTGAACTGGTTCATGTCTCTCATTTCCTGATACAAGGAAAGCTATGAAGATTTTAAAGTTATGAACGTCTGTTTGTATTTTTGTGAGCCACTGGCAATATCGATGCACATGTACAACAGTCCTGGTGTCCACAGGCTCTCGAGACTCCTGGCTCAGGTGTTACTTTGGAGTTTTGTTCCCATAAGTGACAGACAACATGGTCTTAAAATTAGAGCACTGATTTTTAATTTGCTTAACACCGAACATTTTTCAAAACAGATGTGGATCCTTATATAGCAAATTTAACCCTACCAAAACAGGCTTATTTTTCCTCATAAGTATTTTGCAGATTCCTTAGAATTATTTCACAAACTTTCAGGAACGCAGAAACCAAAACTTGGATTTTTTAAAAGCATTTAAAAAAAAAATTGCTGTATGTTATTTTTACTTATTCAGTCTATAACACAAAAGTGTACAGTAATGTTTTTATATAGGCATGAGTCCACATCCCACTTGCACCAAGAACTGCAATGCAGATCTTCCTAACAAGAGCAACTGGTTTACTTACACAGGCCAAGGAGATAATCGTTGGAGGAAAATGGATTTGAATTCTGGAAGTTACTTACTTGAAAATTACATGTATAATTACACTGGAATACAAGAGGTATGTTGATTTTTCCTAAAAAGATGAGCTTCTGACTTGTTTCTCTTTGCAGAGCTGGGGCTATATGCTGATACGGCACTCAAAGGGAAGTGATCTCTTACATGGCAGCAAGCAAGATCCACTAACGTAGCACTGAAGGGATGGTTAATAAAAGGGTCAAGTGGCCTAAATTAGGCAGGTTTGATCAATGAATCATGATAGCAAGGGAAATAATGTAGTCCACACTGCTTATTACATTATAACATCAAATGAAAGGAAAGCTTGGGATTACATTATTACCTCAGATTTCTAGTCACAGATTAGTAACAAAACTAGGCAAATGATAGGTAACTATATATATATATATGCCTATTTCACTTTATTTGCCAACTAAGAAAAATCTCTATTTGTAAATTTTCAGTTGTATAACCCAAAAGATATGTCACTTCTATTTTACAAACTATGATAAAAGGAGAAAGTGAACTCTGAATTTCAAACCCAATGACTCAGGAAAAAGAACACCAAACTTCAGTTCTCCTTAAAATCTTTAACTGACATTTCAGCCAAACCCCAGACAAGATGTCTGACATACAATTCAGCAAGGTCTAAAGCCACTTTTTCTTACAATTATAAATTCTGGCTCTCATTTCTCCTAAACACACAGGATAAGAGGATTTGGGGCTTATACTGAATTGCACACTTTGGTCCAACTGCTGGACCCACATTTAAATTTCTGATTTTTTACATACTTACATCTAAGTGAGGAATAAGTCAGCTTCTCCCACATACATGATATCCACTTTTATTCTACATGGGAATGTTACTTACCTTCTTTTCTGTTGCACTGTAGACATACTGATTACTCAGAAGCAGCTTTCCTAACATAATGGAAGTTAACCATCTTCTCCTATTTTCAGATACATAATCTGAACAGCTTCATTTTTGTAAAAAAGTCAGGTCAAAAATATCTAGTTAAACAGACATGGAGAAACTTCAGCTTTCTCTACGCCTATATTTAAGTCTTGTACAGCAGCTTCGCCACGAGGTGGTGACACAGCAACATCGGTATTAGAGCAAGGTTTGGGAGCCATTTCATACAGAACATAAATAGCATGCATGGGGAATTCATTTTCAACCTATTGTATACATAGAGGAGCGCAGAACATGACTTAAAGAAAAGTATTTCAACCACAATGTAAAACTGATTAAAGTTCAAAACCCAAATTGTTGCCCTATTCCTGACTTCATTATGGTATACTGTTTATAGTACTGCAGTAGTGGGATCTCCTCTTACATTACAGAATATTCAAGATGAGGGTATTTTTTGTCCCCTTTGAGAAAAAAACCCCATGAACAATTTTAAATAGTGTACCTTCATAGGATGAGAGTCTCATGGCTTGGACTAGGTGACTTTTGTCAGACAGAGAAAATGCAACATATTTTCCAGCCATGCATGGCACTGCATGCAGGTATTTGTCCCTGACAGAGGATGTAAATAAAACCATTAAATAAGTCACGAAGAACATGAGGGGAGGGATTAGCAATGTTACACAGACCTTTTGTCTGCCTCCCATTCACAACAGTGATTTCAATTTCCATCCTCTCTGATAATTAGCGGCTTGAGAAAAGTAGTATACAAGGGTTTTGTCGTAGGAGAACTGCAATTTTTATGGATAGGCTACTCTCCTTAAAGAAACATTGCTTCCAGCTTTTGTAAACCATTCTGCAGCATTAGTAATATGTATTTTAAGAGTTGCCTCTTTATTCAAGTGTTGGAAACTAGTATTATGACAGTATTCTCAATTACAAAGTCATTTTACAGACTCCACTCCTATCCTTTATTTAAAATTGTTGACAAAGTGGAACTTTGTGGAAGCACAGAGAGAGAAAATGGATAGGTCTGATGCCTACTATCAAAACAGAGCTTTGAAATACATAGGGCAATTGTAGACAGTTGGCTTACTAACTTTAAGGTAATTGCAAAAACAGTGTGGGGAGATCAAAGCATAAACTACAATAATAATGCAAACTATTTTCATTTATACCACTATAAAGACAATATAAAGAGGAGGAGATACAAGGCACACTGGGATAACTAGCAATAGTTCAAAAAAACTCATGCAAATGATGCAGAAAAATGGCACATTTGCAGGCAAAGTTCTCTGGAGTTGCTTCTCTTGGTTGTTAATAATGCTTTCATTTGCCAAGTTTAAAAGATGTTGAAAGTACAAGCTGCAATGCGGACAAAATGTATTGCTAGATGCTTTCATCCCATAGTCCACATGTGGTGCATTGACAGAGAACAAGCCAAGTAAGAAGGATGGATGGTACAGGTGAAGTTTGCTTCAAAACATTACAAACCCACTACTAAGCTTGCTCTGCAAAAAAATACTTGGCAGTTTCTTGTAGGCCACAAGAAATCATGACTCACCTTTGTCAGTTCTTCAGAACTTTGTCAGTTCTACTATAGCCACACTTTTGTATTTTACCAGGACCATCAGGGACTATTTTGAAACCTTATACTGATCTTAGGCAACTAGAGGTGTAAGAAAGTCAGTCAGCTTGCTGAGCTTCAGTGCGACAAGCAGATGCACATGCTGCCTCTTCTTGTTCATACCTCCCAACAACTGCCAGCCCTGGTAACATCTGTCCCTCCTGTCCCTTTTCCCCAGAGCCCACTTGAGTGGCAGTGTTACTCACAGGCCAGAGTTGCAACAAGGGGGCAGAAACAGAGGTCCTGGTGAAGGGGGAGGGAGAAAGAAAGGAGGTACAACGTACAGTTGTATCTATGCAAAGATATGTCATGCCCTTGTACAAATAAACATTAAACCTGCATTAGATCAAAAGCTGACAGAAAATGATGCATAGTCCAAACAAATTCATTTCTCAATGATCACGTTTAAAGACAAAAAGGAAAAAAAGAAGATATGTGAAGTGATGTAGATGATGAATGTGGAGTGCATGACTACAACTTCAGTCAACCAAGAACACAAAAAACTACTTCAGCATAATAGAAAGCCGGTTACTATTCAAGGATCACCTCCTTCAAGCTCGGGAGCGATGCATCCCAGCAAAGAGAAGTCAGGCAAAAATGCCTAGAGGCCTGCATGGATGAACAAGGAGCTCCTGGACAAACTCAAACACAAAAAGGAAGCCTACAGAGCAAGGGCAGGTAGCCTGGGAGGAATACAGAGAAACTGTCCAAGCAGCCAGGGATCAGGTCAGGAAAGCTAAAGCCCTGGTAGAATTAAGTCTGGGCAGGGACGTCAAGGGCAACAAGAAAAGCTTCTTATAGGTACATTAGTGATAAAAAGAAGACTAGGGAAAATGTGGGCTATCTCCAGAAGGAAACGGGAGACCTGGTTACCTGGGATATGAGTAAGGCTGAAGTACTCAATGACTTTTTTGCCTCAGTCTTCTCCAGCAAGTGCTCAAGCCGCACTGCCCAAGCCTCAGAAGGCAAAGGCAGGGACTGGGAGAATGAAGAATCCCAACTGTAGGTGATCAGGTTCAAGACCATCTAAGGAATCTGAAAGTGCACAAGTCCATGGGATCTGAGGGGATGCATCTGTAGGTCCTGAGGGAACTGGCAGATGAAGTTGCTAAGCCACTCTCATATCTGAGAAGTCATGGCAGTCCAGTGAAGTTCCCATTGACTGGAAAAGGGGAAATAAACCCCCATTTTTAAAAAGGGAAAAAAGGAAGACCTGGGGAACTACAGGCCAGCCAGTCTCACCTCTGTGCCTGGCAAGATCATGGAGCAGATCCTCCTGGAGACTATGCTCAAGCACATGAAAAATAAGGAGGGGATTGGTGACAGCCAACATGGCTTCACTAAAGGCAAATTGTGCCTAACAAATTTGGTGGCCTTCTATGATGTGGTTACAGTGTTGGTCGCNGGTGGGAAATGGATTGAGAGCAGTCCTGAGGAGAAGGACTTGGGGGTGTTGGTTGACGAAAAGCTCAACAGGAGTCAGCAACGCGTGCTTGCAGCTGAGAAAGCCAACTGTGTCCTGGGCTGCATCAAATGAAGTGTGACCAGCAGGTCCAGGGAGGTGATTCTGCCCCTCTACTCCACTCTCATGAGACACCACCTGGAGTACTGCATCCAGCTCTGGGGTCCCTGCCCATGGCAGGGGGGTTGGAAATAGATGATCTTTAAAGTCCTTTCCAACCTAAACCATTCTATGATTCTGTGATAGTATTAGTGGAGTTACTTATAGTACCTTAATAAATTCCTTATATATGAACCCTATACTTCCTGCCAAAACAGCTTTTGAGACTCCTGTCAAGGTGCCCCTTTGATGACATGAGCAGCCAACTCCCTCTAAACACCTTCGAGGGTCTTGGTGCACGATATAGAAAGAATAAAATTTTATGCTCCCATAACTTATCCTAAGTTTGATATACAAAGTAATACACTTTTATTCTAAAACTACTGTCAATAAGATCGAAGGTGTTCAGAGAGAAACTTAATTACTCATATCCTTCTGACTACCTACTGCATCATTTCTAAAACTGAGCAAATGCATAAACTGTTACCTAGTAGCTGAAAAAAAAAACCCACAACACCCTCCTGCCCCAGATGCTTCAACCCATCACAGTCACAAACTCTGGCCAGAAGAGTCAGTGGCATTACATTCCCTAAAAATGACTGATGGTGTCATGCTCTCATTTTGTATCTAGACATCTGTTCAGGCAAAGCCCTGTCACATTTCTCTCAGAAAGGTCAGTAGCTCTCATGTTACTGGTTTAAAGATCTCTTCGTGATGTGTTGGATTTTTTTTAATTATGTGTACACAGCTTTATATGTATCTTCATGTAGATAAGCTAGTCAGGACTGCAGCAGTGACAAAGTACACCATGATGTGGTGGATCTGAAGGACTGCGCCTACATAAACAAAGAGTTAGTAATTACAGAGCTTCTAAACCTTCTTGATTTCCCAGTTGTAACCGCACACGCTTGAAACCTGTGCAGACTCTGTAATTTTAAGGGTAACATAGAATGCATTAGTCAAGGTGGAAGAGCTGAAAGTCACATTCCCAAAGACATGTAAATCACAATATAGGTAATGTGGCTATTTAGTAGTCTTTTAAAAAGTAATATCTAGAGCTTACAGAATGTTGTGGCTGTAAAGGATGTGGACATCTAAGGATATCTAAGGACAAACCTCACAGACAACCAGAAGTTAAGTACGCAACTTGACCAAATGAAACCAAGTGTGTAAACTCTTAGCAAAACCCCATCAAGCAGATTTACCTTTTCAGAGCTTTCACAGGTCTCTCCTGTGAAGAAAGGGAATCACCACAGTGCAGAAGGGAGTGATTACAATGATGCGGTTACCCTTCTTTGAAACAAACATTTTATACCTGAAGACCTATGCCGAAAATATTTTTTAAAATTTGTTTTCTAAATTATTCAGGTACAGAAATAATGGATATAAAATAGTATTTAGATTTTTAACAAGTTTCTGAAAGACATTTAAAATGTTTTTTTACATTTAAATTTCAAGTGACCACATACTCAAAATGAAAATAACCATCCCTCTCTCTCTCCAAAAGGTAAAATAGTATTAAAAGTACATTTTACAGTTAAGTGTATTGAAGTACCAATAGCAAAACCTCTAAAATCTACTATTGAACTGTGTGGTAGAAAACAGTGCAATATTGATTAGCCCTGTTGTAACATGATGTAACAAATTTGTGTATGTTATGTGCCGTATGTGGAAAGACATAATAGCGAGCACCACTGCACTCACAGCATAGCATTTTAATGATCTACGTGTGTATTTAAAAGGTGATTATGTAGAATTGTTCTTTATCCTGTGCCACTTTTGGATCCTATGCAATTGTTAAGCATACTAAAATAATTATATTTGTGTCATGTGGCTATGACCAAGTCACTAAGACTTGCAATTTAAATGAATCACTAGGGCAAAATCCTGCTTGCTTGTATCACTGAAAAAACAAGGAGCACAGGAAGCATCCACAAATACACTCCGTTCCCAAACTTTAGGGAGAATCTTCATCTACAACCTTTTTGGTGCAAACTCAGTAAAACTTTTCTAATAGAAATCTCTTTAGCTTGTAAATATCCATATGCACTTTATTTCCCATTGCTAATCTATAGGTGCGGCACAGGTTTAGGCTTTTGCCAACAGGTAATGCTGTGGCAAACATCCTTTAACCGATCACATTTGAACATGCTTTCAATGTTAAAGCTTGGGCACACTTGTAATCTCTAAGATTTACAAAGTCAGACAGATTTTGGTTTTAAACTGAAGCTGGAGAATATAGTTATCAACCTTAAAGAGTAACTAACAACATTTCCCAATCCAAAATGTCCTTTAATTATCACCCCTCCTGTAGTTCAAATACATAATTTCTAAAACTAAATGAATTCCATTAATACTGTACAACATTGCTTCTCAACCTTTAAAGCGTTTTCTTTCTGACCTCATCTATCTTCATCTGACACTTCAGTTTTGTGCTTTTTATTAACAGTGAGTCAGTCCGATTTGCTGTTACTGTTTTTTTCACGGAAAGATGTGCAATAAAAAGCTGAAAAAAGATCTTACTTCACAGCTTTCAGTAACATGCATGCCCCTTTTATTTCTTGACCAAGAATATTTCCTGGCAATATTACTGTACAAGTAACATGCTTAAATCATCACCATTTGATGAGGCTGGATGTGTTTTTCTCAATGGACCGCACAGCAGGTTGGCCAGGACACGTGACTTTCTACAAAACATAATATAAGCAACTCCTCATCCCTGACTTTATACACTTGTTGCACAGTGTGTTAAACTAAAGTCATAATGGTATTTTCTTCTCTTCAACTGACATGGCAACATTTTACCACTGGTGTGCTGCTAAACAATATCAATCCCATAATTGAAGGTATTTTTTTTCTTCTGTTATTAGTAGTCAAGAACAAACTTTTCTGAAAAAGAAAGCAATGCTATTGTTATAAAAATGCACTCGAGTGTTCTGCAAAAGGATAGGGGAACTCGTCTTGTCCTACAGGATGCTGAAAAAAAAAGAAAAAAAAAAAAAAGAAAAGATGACTCACTACTACCAGGATTTTATTTTGGAGGGGATGCATTCATTTCTTCTATTCAAGTATAACATCAGTTGTCTTTTAAAGTCTTAGTAAGGAGCTGTATTGTCTGTCTTTAGCTGATCAGATACAAACTGGTTAACTCTTGTCCAGCTCTCCTGAGAAGAACACCAGCTACTCCAGTTCGAGGTCATTCAAAGTGTGAAATGTGATCTGATAGTCAAGTGCTATTAGTCCAAAGGCGTGACTTAGTCAATAAGCATAGATTCCTCAAATCTTTCCATGAAAATGTAAGTGTTTCAGTGCCACATAAATACTATTATACATTGTCTTTCTGTTTAGCAAAGACTACAATGCTACAAGGGTTGGGATCTTCCAGGTCAGCTTCCCATTTATAATAGAAACTTCTGATGCAAAAGAGACATTTTTATTGCACTGTTTTTGTTCAGAAAAGTAAAGAAGTCTTGTTTCTGTCAACAGGAGCATGAGGTTCTGTTTGCAGAACTTTGAAGAGCTCTGCCCAGCTGTTGGAAGCAATGCTTTCACATTTCTTTTTCTCCTGCAAAGAAAACTCTTTTAACCCTTTCTCACAAACTCAATTAATTTCCCTCCTTCAGCCTCCACATTCTTCAGCTGGGATACTCCTAGTTCAAGGCCTCTCAAAGTCAAACCGCTAGGAAAGATGAGCTGAGCATTCCTTGAGTTAAAGAGCAGCTGCACAAAAAAGGAAAATTGAATTTTCAAGTGCCAGACAATACTTTTAACCTGCAAAAACATGAAAACGCTTTTTGTGTAATATTACAAGGTGGCTTTAACTCCTTCTGTGCAGAACTTAATTCTGACTCTTTTCAATGGGTTTTAATGTATTTAGTAGGAGCAGGGGATCATTTACTTTGATGCATTACTAAGAGCTCCTGGCATGAGCTAACCACTTGTTGTCTACATTTGTTCACTGAATTCAATCATAAAAGGAAATCAAATACTTTCCACTTTATTAACTAATACTAGCAGAAGAAAAAAATATTCTTATATAATTACAAATCAACATGCTTTGAGTAATTAAATAACACAGATTTGACTTTAAACTGCATCTCCATTTTTCTAAGTCAAGGAACATACTGAGAAAGGTCACACATTATAAGACTGTAGTTCAAAAACAACTGGTTTGAAATAACATAGCTTTCTCTCCCATTTTTATTCAATTCATAAAGATTCCTGGCTAACAGGTTAGCCTTTTCACTAACAGGGAGGTGACAGTGAGTAGAACAACATAGACCTTGTTCTGATAGAGGAAGTTACACGTTGGTATCTCTTTGAAGCACCTACAGGCAGGTGCTTCCACCACTTCAGGACCGACCATTCACAGTACCTTTTATACATTCTTGACCATCATTAGATTCCTCACGAGTTGTCAATTGATTTTTTTTTTTTACAAATAAATGATACCATCTTACACCAAAGCTGTAGGGGACCTGATTATAAAGAGTTACTAGGGGAAAATATGGTCCTTATGCTAAACTGTTTTCAATCCTTGACTGTTGAGCACATTTTGCCTCACTGTTCTTGATCTGCTACTGCCCAGGATCATATGACAAAACAAAGCAGAAGATATGAGTGGGTACCTAATTTTCACAACTCCTAGCTTTTTTACTAGCCTTACTAAGAAGTATTTGTGCTTATGTTCTTTTGCTTATTATACTTTTAAATTCACAGTATGACTAACAGACTATTGACCAATGTCACATTTTTAACTATGATGTTATAATGTTCATGAAATACACTTATGATGCAATATTACATATTTTCTGAAGTAGGACATGAACTCAAGAAGGGAGGTGATGTAAGAAGTATTTGTTTGCATCTGAGAAGGAGCTACAAGGAGTGCAGTGTGCTGAAACCCATCAGCAAACAAAGCTCGTTCTACATCTACAAAAATACCACTGCCCTCCTTTTTTAAATATATAAAGCAGTAGCTTCGGTTCAGCGCACCCTCAAAATTATCCCATTATCTGTGCATTTCAATTACTATCTCTTCTTTTGTGATTCTAAAATGAATTGCTCCAGTACAGTTCCCATATTGCTCTGGTATAGTTCCCATAGTTCCTCCTCCTATTCCCTCCTGTTTAACTTGGACCAAAATATTCCGACCTCCACCAAATCTCATTAGCACTTCTGTAGGAATGTTCTCCAGTTATCTCCTATTTGTTACCACCAAGACATAAAGGCAAATGAATTCCAGAAAAAATCAGAACCTTTTGATTAAACTATTTTCTCAAACCTTTTTGCTCAATAGCAAAGACACAAAAGGATGAGAGACTAAGATCAGGGTCAATTAATTTAATGGTAGTTTTGGAAATGATAAATGGGGAGAGCAGGCCCTATAATGCCTTTTCAGGTTACTGCTTTAGAAATGTTCATCTTTTTTGTTTAAAAACAAACAACTTTTTGATTCATAAAAATGAAGTTGTAGAGGTTTAGGCCTAGTATTACTTCTATGTGACTGCCAAAGCTTGCTACAAACCTTTATAGAGAAAGAATTGTGAACAAAGGAAGTTAGATATTACAAAGCTTGTATGTTTTGCATACCAGTTGCATCCTTTTACACATGGGTAAACACTGCTGCTTTTTTTTTTTTTCCAGATCTGAATTTTGAAATAAATTTGTTTTCAAAATTATTTTTCTTCTCAGCTGGTAAGATTTTTCTCCCATGTTGATTTAAAAACCACACAACATATTTTCAAGGAAGGACATGATGTATATCCTTTATAAAATTGATTCAAAAGAAAAAAAAAAGGTGATTATGATCTGAAACCTTTTTTAATATGTCATGCATATTGCTGTTTTTCTGTATTGAAAAATATACAATTTAACAAACTGGAGAGCCAGCTAAACATTTTTTAATGAATAGCAGTTAACACTTTGGTGGCTATCAGTAATGACTCAACATTTCCTTAAAGGAAAGAAAAAAATGCTACCTACTACAACAATTACTTTTAATCTATGTCATATATAGGGCACAACTTAGATCCCTGCAAGCGGAAATGCGTAGGTGACCCCACCCTTGCAGAGACCAAATCATGCCACTGGGGATCCCTTCACCCACATTCATCCAATTAGGTGACCGTGCCTGAATATACTGATCTACAACAGACAACCTGAAATGTCTTCTGTATTACATCTATTTTACAACAACACATTGACATACATATTGAATAAACATCCACATAAATGGTCATATTTAAATCTAACTAGAATAAATCAAATCCCAAGCCATAATGAAATGCTTTCTTCTCATTCTTGTAATTTCTTAAATTTGCCTCTATATTCTGGCATTTTGTTAACTAACTTACATAAAAAAGTCTATTTCCACATATGTGACAATTCTTTTTTGCAATATCAAATATTTTATTTTAGAGCCAACCTTTTGATTAGCAAGGCAGTAAAAATTACAAGTATGGAAAGACCATGTGGACTTTAAGAGACCTAAATTATAAACTTTGTCAAAGCCAAACATAAATAACATCTACTTTTAAGATACTTGTGTTAAAATCTGTTTATTTAGCTAAATCTAATTAGTGCATTTATGTCATAGGAATGTGCTGGATCATCCTTGAAAAAGTAGTATTTGTTAAATTGTTACCAAGTTTTAGATCCAGCCACTTCTTCTTGTCCTCATCACTGGTTTTATAAGCTAAGTAAGATAAAAGTTAAACTTCAGAAAGACAGGCATACCTCAAGGGGACACAGTGTCCTATCTCATAGTAATGAGTTATGGTTCTGTCGGTAATGTGGCTCCAACTAAACTATTTGTCTCTCTGACACTGGAGGCTTGTAAGTTGTCCCATGGTTGGGAAAAGTGGCTAGCTAGAAGCCACCCAGTATTTTCTTCCTTCAGCTTTAGTTTAAGACATACATAAGAGCTGTACAATTTAACCTCCATGCAGACATCAAGATCTAACACTCCTCTCCTAAGAAGCCTTAGGTTAGCATTAAAGGCAAACCTCAAGAATTAAGTGATCTGTTATAACACAGAGCAAACTGATCTTAGGCTGAGACCTTAGGAGTGCAAACAGATTAATTACACAAAAGCCTCGGTCCGTACTGCGCTGCACGAGAAGGCCATTAGAATCAATGTACAGTACCTTTCATCTTGTCCCAGATCCTCACTGTCTGGCATTTCAGATGTAAAAAGGAATTCTCTCTCTCTCTACCAATCTAGATAATCCAGGCAACGATCTTCTAGTCTGTTTTGTGTTTTAGAAGTGACAACCCGGGCACCTGTCCTGTTTGCTGTAGAAAAGAGCGCTCTTTGCTCAGAGAGCAAATGTTTACAAGACATCCTAAGTGCCTGCTGGTCTTGAATGAAGTTCAGAGCATTCGGCGTTGATTGGCCAAGGCTATAAATAAACAGGTCATGACTCACCTCACACACTATGACAGGGTGTTTAGTAGCAAGCACAGCCAAAAGCAAAACAGTTTGTTGTTTTGTTTTTTTTTTTTTTCTTTTAGTCATGTGAGGGAGAATCACCAGCCGGCTAGTACATTTTATTTTTCTGCTTCCACTGAAAGTCTTCCTCAATGTCTCCCATTTCTCCCAGGTTAAGTGAGCAGCAACCAAAGTGATAGGAAGCTAAATGACACAAATGTTGAAGTAACACACTTAAAAATACAAGAGCAAAGAGCTTACTGCAACTGTAAAAATACCATTTTTTTTTTCCTCCCCGAAAAGAATCAGTCACAAGCTGGCAGAAGATCAAAATACTTCTCCATTTACTAAAGTCACAGATGAAATAAAAACTTTTCAATTCTTTTAAAATAAGGCATAGGAAAACAAGTTTTCAATGAAGATTAATGCATTGGTTTTAAGTTCTGATTCCAAGCTTGTCTGCCACAAGCAGTCTCAGCTGCTACAGGGATACCAGCAAATTGTTGTGGAAGTCCTCAAAATAAAAATATGCCAACATGAGGAGGTTTTCTGCAAAAATACTTGTAATGCCTCTGTGAACAACCTGAAGTGAATTGACAAATTCAGTTTCCTCATACCGCTTTTTGCTGCGTGCATGACAGGGATTCTGTCACTCCAGCTACACCAGCTACATCTCTATTAATTTTCAACATCCTGGCAACCTTATCTGTGCTGATGAAGCTTTGTCGTGCAGCCCAGCTCCAAGGATCAAATATGTAGGTTGTTCAGCATGTTGCTCAGCACTGCTCCTTCACATGGCTTCAGCTAAACAGCTTGACCTACTGTTCTTATTATTTTCAAACAAATATTACATCGCAAGATCTTGACATAGCAATCTTTTTTTCTAGAAGGGAGCCCAGCAAGATTTAGACCTGCCTGTCCTGCATGAGATAGGAGGAATTGTCCCAGGGATGTCACATCTTAAAAATAAATTAAAAAAAAATAAACAAAGCTGGAACAAAAGGTATGTCAGATTAAGAAACAACCACCTCATACCTTGGAGTTGTTAAACTGTATTTGGTGCATTATGGGTATGTGAGTATCTGAATTAATAAAATGACCTCATGAAATGGTAAGAAAACAAAACAAAGAGGAACTCTGTGAATGACAACTTCCTTAACTCTTGTCCCAACATTCCAGCTAGTTCCTTTTTTCTTTTTCTTAATCTCATCCCATCTTCCATATTCATAACTTTCCTCAGTCTTTCACAAGACATGTTCTTCCTGAAGCAGTTTAATCATACTGGAGTTTTAAAAGAAAGGAGGGGGAAGAAAAACAGGAATAAAGTCCTATGTCTAAATTATGCCAGGCAATGTATAAATATCCTGCCCTACTCAACAGAGACATTTCACAGTCACCTATACCTGCATATTCCACTATTATCCTCTCCTCTATTTTCTTTTCTTCTTCTACTTCTGATAGTTATAGCTGAAATAATTTGAGCTGAATTTCCTTCAAGCTTACCCTGAAACAACAGAGCTGCTAAATTAAAAAATCTTAATTAATAAAATGGTTTTCTGTAACAGCTTCATTTTCAGATTATAATTCAGAAGTCCTCTTATTAGGCAAAGCATCAGAAGAAGTAACTGAAATCTGTAAACACACAAAAGCATCATTCAAAATTTAAATGTAGCATCGAAAATGAAAGCAAGAAAAACTTATCCCCAGGTGCACCTTGAGTTGTTTTTGGTTTTTTACATGTGTCTATCCCTGTATTTCAGACTTGGAAACTCCAGACTCTTCAAGTATGACTTCGGACTGTTCATTTCTTTGTAACACTCTGTATGCAGTGCTCACCACTACAGCAGAAAAATGGGTCACTATTTACTTTTACAATTCCTTAGAACTCTTCCCCAGCTCTCAGTAAGGTAAGGAGGATAATATCACCTTATTTACTTACTGATAAGCAAGCCCTGGAAAGATTGGGTTCAAGAGTCTACTAAATGACTACTTAACTGAAATGCCAAGGACCTGTTAACTTGGAAGTACAGCATTTATAAAACACTTCAGTACTCAAAGACTAGTTTCTACTAATATCAGCGCTCATCTTTTTTGCAAATCAGACTTCAGAACAGCATGAGCACATAATTAGCAGAACCGCAATCACACTATTTTCTTTAGTATCACAAAGATAGCTACCTGCAAAATTAATCTCACTTTTTTGACCAATCTGCATTCTCCGCACCGGAGGGAATTAAAGCTTGTATTGACCCATCTGGAGGTTTCCAGCAGAGCAGGCTCCATACTATTTCACAGCCACACGAGATGAAATGACCTCTCCAAGTACACTTGGGTGGAACAGCAGCAGGTGAGCAAAAATACTGTACTGAATTAGGCCAAAGGGCTTCTGGCATCTCCTACTGTGTCCAAAAGTGCAGCCTAGGGAAAAATGCATTGCTGCCTTCTCCAAGTAGTCTTCCACACTCCAACTTGTGGCTCATGGGTTTTCTGAACCAGCAGTGATATCTATAATTTTAGCTCTGAGTGGATTTCCATCCTTGTGATGGCATCTGTAACATCCTGTGCAAGGACTTCCGCAGCTTAACTACATACTGTTTGAAAACAAAAAACCCAGCCAAACCCCACCCAATGTTGTTTGCTGTGATCGAGCCACTTCAACTGATTTCTAAGAAGTCATACAGGAACAGGTAGATGACAGTTACCTCTCTTTAGCTTTTCACAGCTATTTATCATTTTTACAGACCACTACCATATTCTTTTTGATGGGCCTGCAGAATTGAAAGGTGGAGCTGCCTAGAAAAGAGTTTGCCTGGTATTAGAATTGCTAAAAATCAGTTTTAAACTTTTTCAACAAAATTCAAAGTGACTAGAAATGACAGAACTGAGGAAGGAAAAGCTCTTTCACTACCCATGTTATTTTTCAGGGAGGTTCTTACTTCCTTGTTTAGTTGCAGCTACCACTACAGCTTTCTGAATTGCAGGGGACTTTGCTCAGTCCTCTCTGTCCCTTGTAAGTTCCTTCTCGCCATCTCTGAGGCCTCACCTCACATGACTAATCCTGCTCTTCTCAGCAACCTCTTTGCTTGAGCTGCCACCTCCCAGCCTTGCTGTGTGTCTCTTGTTTCTCACATCCAGCATTTTCTGAAGTTTTCCCTCCCCTTGACTCCATTGGTTCCTCAACAGAAGGAACAACCCCTTTCCCCTAGCCTTGTTATTTCTGAAAGGAACATGAAAGCACTTGACTTTGTAATCAAAAGGAAAAAGATACTATTGATCATGTTCTGTTCTTGGTCAATTCATTCAGCTTTAGAAGTCCTATTTTGCTCACTTGTTTTATGCACGTAAGCTGCTGCACACCCTGAAACATCCTCGCTGTTCTTTTCCAAACTCTTCCTACATTTACTATAACTGATTTAAGGTGGGAGAGACCAGAAAGGTATGCCATTATTCTCGGTGAGGGCATACTATTGATTTACACATTTTGACCCTTTTTGTGAGTTGCTTCTTGTGGTCTGTTGGCCCTTGTTATCACAGTTTTACACACAGTTTTCCAGAGTACACAGTTGTTTTTATTTTATTTGGATAACTAAGAATCAATCCTTCTTCTGCTCATCTCCATTACCCTGTTCTTCAACTAAAGAGACCTCCTCTAGACCTTTCTCAAAACTTCCTTGATAGCTGGTAACAAACAGCTCTCTTTACCATCAGGCATTAAGATACCCCAAAAGATGTGCTGGCATGCAGATCAGATGCCTGAAATATTGCTTGATCAGGGAATCTTACCAGTTTTGGTCTTTCTGAGTACAGATTTGGACTCAACATATATCATAACTATCAATTAAATGGCCTTTCCCCCAAACAGTATACACATCTGTGTGAAATTTTCCTTTTACAGACAGGCACCAAAGACTTCAGAGGAAGTCATCAGAAAGAAAAAGGAAAAGGAAAAGGAAAAGGAAAAGGAAAAGGAAAAGGAAAAGGAAAAGGAAAAGGAAAAGGAAAAGGAAAAGGAAAAGAGAAAAAAGAAGAGAAAGAAAAAAGAAAATAAAAACAAAAAGAAGAGATTAGATGAGAAGAGGCGAGAAGAGGCGAGAAGAGGCGAGAAGAGGCGAGAAGAGGCGAGAAAAGAGAGAAAAGAGAAAAGAAAAGGAGAAAAAAGAAAAAGCTACATTCTTATGAGATACAAGAAGTGGCCTTGCTGAGTAGCTGAGAGGATCAGAATTTGTGTCAGATGCACTGTTTTACATACTTAGATACTGAAGATGCTCAAGGGCTTTAGCAGGTGGGTGAAAGGCAGCACGCTGTCCACGTGGAGTGCAAGGGGGATGATCTAGCATTGCGTGGTAGACGCTGTACCCCACCCAGTCTGCAAGCTTTCACAGATTGATTAATCATCCTGTGGCATGCTTTAGCTGGCTGTCCAGCTCCAGAACCAGTCACAATCACTGCCGCCTTCTACATCTCTCCTCATCTGAAAGCAGAGTAAGATGGTGCTTTCAACATATGACCCTGTTCTAATTATTCAGCTATGAACAAGTCTTACTTCTATTAACGTACATGAAAAAATAATGAACACCATACTGTACACTTAAAGACATCCTAAAAAACCTCAACTGACTCATAGCAAGAAAAAAAAATTACACTCCAAAATGAGCATCTAGTTTAGTTCCTATTTCCATAAGGAATGGAAAGTCTAGCATTTTATTTTTTGTAGATGGTTTATGCTGATATTTTTAGCAAAAGCATGTGTTTAAAATTTACCATCATTGTCAAAGGCATGTTGAGGATTAAAACTAATTTGAAATGCATGTTTCTGCTACTGAAAAAAATTCATATTAATAACATACATGAAGTGCCCTAAAATGGAATTTTTCCTCCCCCCTTTTCCAATATAGAAAAGTGAATATATTAGTCACATTAGTGTGTGTATGCAGGCATGTGCACATTTATGTATTTATAAGCACACACAAACGTATATATTTTAACGTATTTCATCAATTTGCAATGCACACCCAATTTCCCCCTATTTTCAACAACCAATTTTGTTGAATGATACCCATCCTGATTCTTTCTGACTATCTATTGCTAAAAATCAGTTGCTATCTAAAGCTGACTTCAAACTGTAAATGCTTATTATATTTACTTCACTTAACTTTGAGATCTCTTCATACACTATAAGATATACACAGAGGCTTGTTTTAGAAGAGAGCAAGCCTTTCATACAAGCGTAAATGAAAAATCATCAAGACAGACCTGCTGAACATGCTCAGTTCTTTGCTGGAGTATTACAGCAGGTAAAACCTCAACCTGGTAAGCAGTGTGCTAAAAAAACTTAAGACATCTATTACACACAGAACATAGTTTTGTATTTATCTGTATCTAGGACTAGGAATGGCAAAAAAATAAATTCAAAAAATATATATCTTTCAACAGTTGAAGACCAACAAATACAAGTAAAATAAGCACTCAGGAAAATTCTTCTCTCTTCGTTGAATCCTGCATGTAATGCAGGACTTGTCTTTGCACTTGGATGAAATAAGTAATTGTTAAAACATTTTTTAAATGAAATTCTGGAAAAAAACAAACCAGCATTGAGGTTTGACATAAAAAGTTACGCAACATTCAAAAAGCTAAACAAGATATTGCATACAAGAAGTATTTACTTGGCAGAACAAAGCACATGAATATGTATTTTTAAAGAATCATAAAAAATTGAGTATGAAAGCAACATGACTATCAGCAGACACCAAAATCTGATTTTTATCAACAACAATGAATTGTCACTGTGAGGTATCAGTGTTTCATTATAAAATACACATCATAATGCCCCATGGTGCATGACAGTATTTCCAAGTTTTTGAACACAAGCCAAAAGAAGAGTTAAAGGAAGTATGAGACACTTCAGCCACAGTTTAGAAAGCAAAAGACTACATTTTCATCACATGAAGATAGCAAATCTTCCTCTCATAGAAATATGATAGACTATGCTGGATTTGTGTGATAGAGAAGAGCTGGAGAGAGGGCAGTAGAAGATCTTACCACTAAGGGTAAAAATCTCAACTGCTCTGGGACTTTTTGGCCATGGGATCTTCTTAAACAGCTATAAAACAATCAGATTTTGGAGGGGTAAAAAAAACCTATAATACATCACCTAGCAATGATCTGAGCAATTTCTAAAGGTAACTGAGTATTTTTCCAAATTTTTCAAGAGACTCTTTACATACTGTTTCATGAAATTATTTTGTTTACTGTACCACATTTCCTATTACCCAAAGCCCTACAAAGGTAGTTATGTACTAGTTTGTCTGTAATTATGATCTGTAATTCAGTAAAGTCACATTAAAATTATTTTGTTTTTTCCCTAGTCATAGGTGCCACTGAAGATTTTGAAACCTGCCCTTCCAGATGCTTCTTTTGGTTTGTAGCAATCTGAATCTGTTTCTTCTCAGCAACTGGTTTGTTCTCCCACTGAAAAGAGATGAACTGTATGAAAGGCAGACCAAATAGCAAGAGAGCTGTACAATGCAATCAGCTTGTATTGAACAAATTGGTCAAAAGATTAAAATAGTTAAGAATGCATGAAGACTTGAAAATATTTTTCAGAAGTGTTGACACAAAGAGTTAAAGCACAAACCTGAAGTTTGTTTTCTAATTTAAGTATTAAACACAGCACAAAACGTAAGAAAAACAGACTGCCAGCAAGCTACCAAGAAAAGGAGAATATTTAGAAGACAATTCTTTATGTAATTTAATTAAGAACATAAGAAGTTGTATTGGATTTGTGTAACAAAGTTTTAGTACCAGGGAGGCTACAGAGGTGGCCTCTGCAAGAAGCTGCTAGGAGCTTCCCCCATGTCCGACAGAGCCAATGCCAGCCGGGTCCAAGACAGACCCAATGCTGGCCAAGGCCAAGCCCATCAGCGACCGTGGTAGCACCTCTGGGTGCAGAGTTAAGAAAGGGAAAGGTAAAAACAAAACACCAGGAGCAATTTCAGTCAGAGAGAGGNTTTTTTTTTCTAAGTTGAGTCTGTTTTGCCTGTGATGGTAATTGGTGAGTGATCTCTCCCTGCCCTTATCTTGACCCATGAGCCTTTCATTACATTTTCTCTCCTCTGCCCAGCTGAGGAGGGCAGTGACAGAGTGGCTTTGGTGGGCACCTGGCCTCCAGCCAGGGTCAACCCACCACAGAAGTCACTCAGCTACGCAGAATCTCCAAGATTATTAGGACACTCAGAGCCCCATACTGACAATGCCTATGTCTAAAAGATTTTGCTGGTATGCTTACATTTTGCTAGGACAACCCACCATCGCTTTGATGCTGCTATCATCCTATGAAGAAGAGAATATGAGCCAGTTTTCCACCTAATCCTGTAATTTATTCTTCTGTGCAATGTAAGAAAATCTCACCAGAGAGTGGTTAGTGCAATTGCAAGCCACAAGTAGATGGAAGTCCAGGTCACCAGTCCTGAATTAGACTTTACAAGCTTAAGGATGAATAACTGCAGGACTTCAAGTACATTATAATGGAAGCACAGCACATAGTTATATATTATTAATCATTTTCATTGACATCAGCCCTGTTCTTGTGTTCCAGCTCAGAGGGCCAATGTTCTTGATTAATATTCAGAATTGCTAGCCAAACATTTTCATACTAAATATAACTTCATCTTGACTCCTTCAGAGCCACAGCCTTTTTCAATGCCTATATAATGAAAGTGAGACAGATTACCATATTATGCTGTTAACTTTTCTCATCAACTTACTATTTATTTGATGGTTTACTATGTGAGAAGATAAAGTCTCTAGTGTTGAATATGCTTGATGGTAAAATTTCAGTAATATTCTCTCCCTTTCTAAAAAGCTTTTTTTTTCATTAGAATTATTTTTATTCAGTCTCACTGTGGTAAGTTGTGCAACTGTGACATAAAGAAAATATTAGATTGTCACCAACGTGACTCAATTCCGAGGCCGTATTTTTATCTGATGGAGCAATTGGTAATTTGTATACTATCTGTCACTGCTTTCCAACTTCAACACATGTAACAGTGCATTAGTAAATCTGACAAATTATAATGAAAGCAATGAAATGTAATATTATATAAGCAAAATGTAAAGTATTTACAAACAAAACAGATCAGGGAAGTAAAGTCACGGTGCCTGCCATTTTAGAAGGCACATACTTCTGTATGCAGATCTACCCATTAAAAAAAAAAAAAAGGCAAAAATATAGGAACACCTCACCACAGTTCATGTTACCATTTAATCTCACATTACACTACCAGTTGGAAGGGGAAACCAGACATATAACCTTGTTAAATGCTAACACCAAAACTTAAAGAAAATACTTCTGTATAATATCACAGGCAACAACGTACAAGGGCAAGATAGGCAATAATGAGAAATAGCAGCAAGAAATACATTATACCAATCATAGGATCATGGAATGGTTTGGGTTGGAAGGGACCTTAAAAGTCATCTACTTCCAACCCCCCTGCCCATGGCTGCCCAAAGCCCCATCCAACCTGGCCTTGAACACTTCCAGGGAGGGGGCAGCCACAGCTTCTCTGGGCAACCTGTTCCAGTGCCTCACCACCCTCACAGTGAAGAACTTCTTTCTAACATCTAATCTGAATCTCCCCTCCTTCAGTTTATAGCCATTACCTCTTGTCCTATCACACTGCATACAAAGCAATGGTATACTTCACAGGATGACAATTCATATGCATACACAACTGCAGACTGGATTGGATGGCTAATTCGGAGATGCCTTGCTGATAACAAAACTAACTTTGTCCTGGAGTGACTGGAGTGTACAATTTCTTACCAGAGTTTCTCCAAAGTAAATACTTGTCAAACCACAATCATTCTGCTCTTTTAACATCTGTCCCTCAGTGACATAACTGCAAATTTAAAGCTATGGAGGCCAATGAAACACCACACAGCTCCACAGAAAAGGCAAAGGGGCAGCCAAGACTGCAAAAGAGATTTCAACCCCCTCCCGCAATCACACTTACGTCCCAAAAACCCTACAGAGCTAAATGGCTCTTGGGCTAACAGAAGTCAAGAAAGAGACCAGGAGTGATGATCAGTGGAGACCTGCAGCCTAATTCATTTGTCATCAAGGGCACAGGCAGACCTGTGGTTTAGAGGAATCTCCTGAACTGGTTGGGTGAGCGCTGCCAGAACACTCAACCAGAAGCACTGAGCACTCGATAACCTTCGCCCTGCCTTGAGAAGATGATAACACGCATGACATTTTGCTGAGAGGCTGGCAGCACAACTGGGAAGCCAAATTAACTTCAGTTATCTAGACTTTTGTCTCAAAGTATGCAAGGCATAAATTTTCCTTTCCCTGTCCCTTTACTATTAATCTTTGTTTAAATTCAATCCATTTCATAAGGTGGTTTAGAAGACATGTACAGAACACTTTGTTTTGCACAGCACATTAGCAGCTCCAATCACTGTTAAAACTTCATTTTCCCTCATTTTTCAGGGACATCTAAAGATTTTTAAAGAAATCTTCTTGCTATGCTCCAGGAAATACATTTCAATAGCAGATTTTGTTGCCAGAAGACTGAAAAAGTAAACTTTCAATTTAGAAGTTAATATTCATACATGTATTTTATCTATATAAATCTGTGAAATGCATATTTTGTTGCAGCTTTTGCTGTTTCCTTCAGAATCTTGATTTCTGAGATACCTATGAGAAAGCATCCTTTGCTTTGAAAAACCTTCTCTGCTGATTGATATACAGATCATAGAATATCTCAAGTTGGAAGGAACCCATAAGGATCGAGTCCAACTCCCTGGATGTTCCTATAAAGGAGGGAAGTAGAAGGGTGAAAAAAATAACACTCGGACTTTTACTTTAGTCCAGTGAGGTGAGTTTTCCATGTTAAAAAAACCCACAAACCAAACCAAAACCAAAACCAAGACTTCACTTGGGAAATATTCAGAGCACTTTAAATACATCATCTTTCAACTACTTGTCAGGTATCCTGCATTTCTCCCCACCTCATTTCAGTGACTGAGAAAGCAAGCCCCAGAAGACTAACTTCCATGTGCTAAAGTTACTCTTTACAAAAAAAAAAGCCTCTTTAGTATGGTTTTTTTCTTGATTACTGATGGATGAAATATTTTCCAAGGTACATCTGGAAGGATTTTGAGCAAAGTATTTGAAACTTTAACAAAAAATTCTGTTTATGTGTCCTTTTTAGAAAGTTCCTTATATTTCTATTCATCATCAGATTAAGGAATTTGCAGCTGAATTCCCACATTTTGAGACTCTGATTATAATACAAAATATCTAATTCAGCTAGCAAGTTAGGACAGAAGCTTCCAAGCTATGTATCCTAGAAGAATTCTCTGCTTATGGTAAACTCACAATGGAAACAGTTTTGCTCCTGTACAGCTCTGACATGAGAACTTCACACAGTAACTATTCAGATACATTTGGAGTCTGTGCTATCAATACACAAGACAAGAGTCTTACATGCTTTTGTCTCAGTTTGTGTTCAAAGAAAACATATGCATGCATTTGGCCAAAAGTCCTTAAATATGTTTAGAACAATCTTTTTTTTTTAAAGATCAGGTGTGCAAACCTCAGATATTACTGCTCTGATTGATTTTATTACTCTGATCTCATGCCTAAATGCATCAAAGCAAGTTCTTAAGGTACACGTTGACCTTGCAACTTCCATGAAACGTGGTGGTAGCAATAGACAGTTTAAAATTGGGCAACAGCTACTTCACATGCCCTTCTGGGTTTTCTCAGACTTCAACATTTATATACAATTTATTAACAATGTATGCAAATGCAGAAACAAATAGGTGTATTTATTTCAGTCTTACTGTGTCACTTAACTGAATAAGAAGTCAATGCTTGTAACACTTTTCACAAGAACAGCTATACTGGGACAGCCAAAGGTCCATCTAACCCCGTGCCCTGTCTTCAGTAGTTGCCAAAACTGAATACCTGGGGTTACCTAAGCAACAGAATAACAACAAGGGAAAATATGTAATGATACCTCCAGAAAATATAATACAGCCTCCAACAGTATGCAGCTCAGGAACTTTCAAAGCCAGAGGTGGTGATTTTTCTATTTAATAGCCTTCAATTAATTTTCTTCAAGGAACTGTCCTGTAATTTATATTTTTAATCCACATATAGTTCTAACGTTCACAACAATCCTATGCCAAGGATTTCTAAAGCTTAATTACACTTGTTGTTTTCCTCAGCTTGCTGCCTGCTATTCTGATGCCTCCTCATTCCAATAGCATGAGATGTCTTAGAGACCTCTACTTTATTTCTCCTTAATCATTCCTCTTCTCTTTTGGAAAGTCCTATCTCACTCACTTGTTCTTTATATGGAAGTAATTCCGTATATTTGCTCTATCTTGTTGCTCTACTGCGGACATTTTTTTTCTCCCCTATCTCTTTCAGGAAGACAGCAGATCAGAACCACACACGGCATTCAGGATGTAGACATACATGAAATTTGTAAGAGTGGCAAGTGGCTGTGCTTACTTTTGCCCTGTATGCCTTTTTTACTGATACTTAACAGCAGATTTAATCTGTTGATCAATGCTTGGTTTGTAACACCACATCTTATTAATGAGTGGTTACAGTCACCTTCAGACACTAATATTTTATACATGAATCTAGGACTGGTATTCCTGCATAACTTTACAGTTACCTACACTGAATTTCATACGCTATTTTACTGTGAAAGAATGCTGTAAGGATCTTCTTAAATTCTTCACAGTCGGTCCTTGTCTTCATTTCCTTGAATAATTTGGTACCTCCAGCAGTCCTGGCCATCCCACTATTCACTGCCTTTTCAGGATCACTTATCAGGTACATTTATCAGAACGGTTCCAGCACACACTGCTGCAGGACTTGTTCTCCAACCTGCCATTAACACAAAGGCTAGCCATTTACTCTCACTGCTGTTCCCTATATTCCCTGTGATTTTTTTTTTTTTTTTTAAATTTATGGGAGGATCTTCTCTCATATTTCAGATTTACTTATTTGCTTTTAGCCAATGCCTTTTGGAAATTCAACTGGACTACATCAATCTCTACTCAGCATTCTGTAACAGTCGTCTTGTCTAAAATTTTTAATGTAGATTTATAAAGATGTTAATAAATTATTTTAAAAAATATTTCTACTACTTTCATATTGGATATTTTTATACTCACTGTGAAATTCTCTTAAGCATTGCCTCATACTATGAGCTGACCTACAGTAACGACAATGGCCACAGCTACGTCGGTCATCTGTTACTTGTACTACCAATCCAAGCACTTGGTAAAAATGGCTCAGCTTTTCAAAGAGTATCATTCTTGTTACAAATCTAAGCTAGGAAAAGGAAGTGTGTGTCATATGGTGCTGTGACCATAACATTCAGGTCGACTTGAGAGAACTTTCATGGTTTTGTGCTGCAGTAAATACTTATCTCTGAAATTTTTTATTAAACTGGTCTCCTGAATATGTCTGATCATCTTTATTCAAAGGGAGTGGGGTAACTTGCAGAGCATGAAAAAAACTTAATGAGCATATGCTACCCTCTATTTTCTTCAGTGTAAAAATAAAAGATGTGTAGCTTTATAGAGCTGATTTCCAGTGTTACTTAGACACTAAAACATCTTGGAATATTAACAAAAAAAAAAAAAGGCATGAAATATATTTTAATAGGTAAACATGCAACATCTGTCAGCAGGAAAAAAGAAAAGGAGAGTCAGGGAAGGAATATCACATTTGTTTCAAAACAGCTGAGCCGTTTTACTCAACTGTATGTCGAAACACCTAAAAGAATATAATATGTTATTCTGCTGATAGGCTCACATGCTTCAACAAAACCGTGTGCCAGGACATTCCTTACTAAATTAGTGACTAATCAGATGTTGTGCTGGGAAACACACCCTCACGTGTTACATCAACCCAGGCGTCTGCAACATAAAAAAAGGGGACTATGACTATAGGTTCTCATGCCCCCTGTAAATAATTTCCATCGTGCGTTTTGTAATCTAATGCTTGTATTTGGCAAACCAGATGCAATTAAAGGTCAAAACCCAACTACTATATAAACTCAACTCTACTCACTGTGATCTTGCTCCTATCAGCGTTCTAAAGATTCCAAGTAATGATGTCTTTTTCCTTCCATAGCATAACTAGTACATATTTATAAATACCTTGTTTCATTAATCATAAATGTTTCTTGTTTCTTTTCTCAAGTTCTCAAATTAACCAAAGTTCCTGGTTTCTTTTTCCTTCTTATTACCCTCACATTTCCAATATGCTTTATAAATTGTTTAGAATTTGAAAAATTGACAGGTATTAACTCAATAGGTTGTTAGGAGATCTGCATATATTTTCTTCTCATGAAAAAAAAAAAGCATTTTTACAAAACTGAAAATGTAATTTCTATATTCTTGCTGCACACAGGGGGCATACTGCATATGGAAAACTGTGTAGCACTATATAATTTTCTAATCTTTGTTCTTGTATAGATATAAGACAGTACAAAATACTGTTTAAATAATTCAGTTTCTCAAACCACATATAATAGTACAGAAAAGCAAGCTTCCTAAGCAGAGAAAACAGATACTGATTCAATGATGGGTTTCAGGTTCTGGAAACCTTTGCATTGTCTGCAGAATGACCCCAAAGCTGCTCTCAGGATGCTGAAATCAATGCTTAGGGACAATTGGCCCAGAACCATTTCTGTACATCATATATATATATTCTCAGACTCAGATTGATAATGATTTGTGTGTCAAGAAAAAAATAATCTATGACTGGCAACAACTGTGACAAGTGATCACCGAAATCAGGAGACAAACACCTCTGATACCTATATATTATATATTATACCTATGGCAGGTTCGACTATTTGATTCAGTAACTTTTTTGTGTTGAACAGACCCCCTTCTTCTCCTCAAAATAATAAAATAATAAAAGCAGCATTTCAGCATACAGAAAACAGATAATACGAACCAATACTAAAAGGGGAAAAAAGCTATTTCTACTTGCAGGTGAAAACACCTTTTTCACATTTTTGTGTTTAGCACAAGGCATACCATTTGCTTTTCATGCAGTTGTTAGTGATAATATGAAAATACAAATATAGTTAAGCTTGCTACCTGGTTTTATGGTGTTTTTTATCAAATATGATTTGATTTGTGTTTAAGAAAAGCAATATCAGAATGAAAAAGTCCTTTTTTTTCTTAATCCTAAAAGCAGTCTATTTAAAGTAACACTGGGGGCTCCCTGAATGCTATAGTTTATAAATACCCTTTAAGATGACAAGTCAAATGACTTCAGGATTGTAAGTTATCTCTCACAGTTGTTCAACTGTTAAAATGGAAAGAGGTAAGAATAGAATAAAAATACCCACGGTGAAAATGTTACATGTGCAATGGAATAAACATAGGGAATAGGACACATGACCATTTTAACATTAATCTTTCCACTTAAATTTACTCTCTAACCTTTAAAAAGGTCAGTTTTGTGAACTTCTCTCCTGATGAGCAATTTCAGGTCTGTCATTCTGTTCAAAGCTCCACACTGATCAGAAATGCAGTCTTCCTCTACTCATGATCTGTCTGCTACTTGCTGCAATGATATTCTGCTGGTTTAGGCATTAATAATAAGTTGACACAACCCATCTAATTATATAATAAAGAACATTTTTAGCTATATACAAAAGGTGGAAAATATCAACATTACATATACAAGCAGAACAAACTCCGAGGCAGGCAAACATGCCCAACAGCTATGTGGCAATCAGACAGGCTGTTCTGGATGAGGCAATAGTTAAATTTATTGTATGGTATAACCCCACAAAGAGTTACAAAATGGATGTTTTCACTGTATGTTAGTTTTCTGTTCTCTTTAACATTGCTTGACACCTTGCTACTCTAAAAAAGTATTATTACTTATTAATTCAAAGATAAAACAATATGCAGCTAAGTTCTACCTGGCTAGACATTTTACTAAGTTTGCCTAAGCTCTTTGAAATCTTTTAACTAGAAGATAGCCTTGCTAACTCTGAGAGTTGCCCTAAAAAAACCCCCACATATTCCTTAGAAGGAGCTGACTTTTTAGTTTGCACTGTCTGCAAAGCCTTGGAATGCAGTACCTCCACTTGAAAAATAATTAAAGATTGCACTCCAACCAGTAACCTAGTTTTAGTTCTAGTGTACTGATATGCAGCGACTTCTGCATACTCGCACCTACAAATTGTGAGATATTTGATGTGAATTCCCACCATAAACTAGAAAATCTCAGAATACCGAATACTTGTTCAAAAGTCTTTATGGCTTAGGGATAAATATTCAAGGAGAGAGCTGACAGAGGCAGGGAGTGACCAGCTCTTCTATTTAGAATGACACGCCTGCACCCCAGTCTACTCCTTTCCCTGTCTGAGCTGGGTAGGAAGGCTTTTGCTGCCCTTCCAGAGGCAGTTCATAACTTGAGCAGTTCAACACGTGAGTTGAAGTACACCTGTCTAAGAACGAACACTACTTTTTGGCTGACATTTTGTAAGAGTATGTCCAAACCTTTTGGATCCTTCAACTGTAAGGATCTTTATCTAGGATATGTGGGGTCTTTGTCACTTTCCCCCACGTACGCTTTATCCAAGTTTCACTTTCTTATTGAGGGAATACCTGTCAATCACATGCTTGGACAGGTTTTCTTATAACGCTATTTAGGCCGGCAGTCAAAACAAGAGTGTACCCTTCTACACCCTGCCTGTGAAGCATGCTATTTATAATAAACACTTTGTAAATATAAACAAGTCAAAAAAAGAAACAAAGCAAGGGCTTTATACTGAAAGTGCAGTAATACACAGAAGTGACAGCAATATATAAAGTGTGCCTGCCAGTAGCTGACAATTTCCAAGCAGCTTTGAAAAATAAATAGGAAAAGAATAACAGATGCTATGGTTAGCCTGAGAAAGTTGATCTGCTCAAAAATGGTCAGAGCAACATTTTCTTAGATTCAGGAGGTACCCAAATGTTGTCCCTTTTGATTCATTTGATACTCTCTGTACAACAAGGAAAGATTAATTGCTTGCTTCAGGAGGGATCATTGAAGACAAAAAAAGTGATCCGAGATGGATGGTACCAGCAATATTCCTCTGCAGTTGCTCAGATATAGTTTTTCTATAGAGATGCTCATTGGCTTATGAAATCAACCCATGAGGATGGCATAGATGAATAAGAGAAGCTTGTATCTTTCATTGTATGGCCAAAGTGTGGCCCATAACTCAATACACAGGAGAGTAGGTTTTGTCTTCCCTGTAGTTAGACTTCTAAAGCTTTATCTCTGCTGCTGAAAAATACTGGTGCCAATATTGCTGTCAGTAAGAAACATAAAAATACCGAAAAGTGAAGGACACCACCCAATTCCCCTTCTTAAAGCTGGGAAAACTTAGCAAACAGCAGGGAACTCCACTGTACAAATCAGCAAATTCAAATACAGCACCTGCCATACTTGCTCTTGTCGAAGACGGAAGAGTAATCTAAGCACTTGTTATTGAGAAAGTGCAAAGCTGAGAAAGAGACAAGTAGCATGCGAGAGCTCCAGAGTAACAGTAACTATTTTGGCCATTTTCTCTTTCTGAAACTCTGGTTCGTTTCTCTGCTCACCTCCTCCATGGAATTTTCTGTATTTGCTTTATCACGTTCCTTTCAACTCCTATCAGCTTCCAGCACCTGTTTTGTTTTCTCAGTGCTGGAAACAAGCTGAACTAAAAAACCAAAATATCTGCAATTCTACGTATCTTGTACTTCGTGTTCAGTTAATACTGTGATCAAAAGAAACATTTTATCATTACAATAAACATAACAATAAAAAAAAAAAGATGTGAGTCAGCCTAGATGATGGTAGGCAGCAGCAGGGAGGTTGCATTTTTTCCCCAGTGATGATAATACGGGTATTATTTGACATGCCAGTCAGCATGAGACAGAGCTATCAGAACTGGGTCAGCTCAGAATTAGCAGTTCTTAGGTAGTTCACAACGTACAAATCCACCTGGCTGTGCTTACAGACACCTTTAACAGAACTGCATTTTTGACACAGCAGATCAGAAGCAAAAACTCTCATGAATGAACAGTGACTGCAGGTCCACACCTCAAAAAATTAAACACTGACTAGAAATGGCTTTACTGTACGTTGAAAATTGCTGAAGAAAAACTGCTTTATGTTTAAATTAAAAAAAAATGACAAAGGTTGTATTTCCATCCTCCCATCATTATGGAATTAGTATTTTTCAACTGAGTGTAACAGTTCATTTTACCAATGAGTAACAAAGGAAATTAATTACTGAGTCACTTTTGCACAGGATGCAGCATACCCTGCGGTTTGCAAAGACTGCACTTATGGCAGGTATTTATTTCACACATTTAATCATGGATGCAGTGACTTCAATTCAATAAAAAATCTTTCACATCTAGTTTATTTAAGCATAGTAAAAATACATGTCTCACTGTGCTGGTGCCCAGGTGACTTTTTTTCCAACATGGAGGCAAACTGGCAAAATCATAGAATCATTTAGGTTGGAAAAGACCTTTAAGATCATTGAGTCCAACTGTAAAGCTAGGTATAAGGATTTTAGAAGCCTCCACACAAAATCTCCTGAAGCTGTTTCCATTAAGTCACCCCTTCTGACTTATTCAAGGAATAATATTTGTTTATCCCTGAGAAGATACAAACAACACACACACACAAAAAAGCTTTCAAACACGATGCTTAGAAATGATTACTGAAATCTCCTGTCTGTGAGAGATTAGTGAGACCAAAAACCAGCTGTCAAATCAGACTGCAGGAGGTGTTCTTCTGTATCTTGAAATTTTAATTAAATAAATGTATAAAAACATTTTGTTATCAGAAGAACAGAAGAAAAAAAAATTCCCAGAGGTAAACAACGGCAATCTTCTGAATGACTCCCTAGTATCTCAGTGCTGCAAAACCAAAATATACAATATAGAAACCTTGCAGAGCTCTCTAAATAGAATAAAAAGTTTAAAATAATTCTTGGTAATTTTGACCGAGCTCATGAATGGGTTAGAGGAAGGGACAGGATTGTGAAAAGAGTAATACATTTCTCAAGGAATTATGGTTTATGAAGTTAAAACTAGAAAAAATAGGGCTATACAAGCCATTTCAGATGAACTGATTTCACTTGGATACTGACCAAGTTAGTAACAAAGCTGAGAAGCTGTATAAGCAGACAATGAGGATTATTCAGTATCCAAACAAGTACAAAAAGAGGCATATTTCTTTTTAAAAAGTACAAATCACATCCTAAAGAAAGGACGAAAGCATACATCTCAACTGTTACAATGCTTTTGAAAATTTCCTGTATGACACTTCAAATCAAACTGTAATTATGGCTTATATGCAATATCCCTAACATAACTTCATGTTTAATTGAAAAGCCATACAAAAAAGTAGGTATTAGAAGTGTCTTGTTATACGAGATCGATACGTCCTCACCATTTTCATTCAGATAAGTGAGTGGCAGTACCCTGGGAGATTGCCCTGTAGAGGACAGAATCAGGGTTCAAAGAAGAGCTCAAACTGGGAAATGGCATCAAACAATCAAGCAGCCAAACTCATCAGGGATGTACTATAACTGACAAACCAAATGCATCAACACAAAATGGGAAACGACTTACTAAACAAGCAGTGTAGCAAAAAAGGAGAATGTTCCCAACAGAATGTAAGCTACTTGAGTTATTTGCAATAGTCTTAGAAAAAATAAGTCTATGCTTGGGATGCATTTATAAGACATTTATGATATACAGCACAAGTAATCTCTTTTACTTGGTTCTGGTAAGGCCTCGGTTTGGGCATCATGCTAGGACCAATACAGATACTCAAACATGAATGATAAAAGTTTCTGAAAACATAACTCACAACTCAGAAAATATTAAATTGGGTTGATGGAATATATCCTTGTTAAAAAAGTTAAAGCAGCCCCAGTAAAATTCTACTGGCCTTTTGTTTCTGCCCCTACTTCCTCAGAAGTTACTCTTTCCTTGTAGCCACAATGTTTAACTTTTATTTTTAACTAATCAGGACAGAAGACAAATAAGGCTTACAGAAAAAGGTATGCAATATTTGTTTGGTAGTCATAAAGAGACTGGACAATTCCAACATTTTCTCCTCATCTCTTCCATGTACTCCTCATAATGAAAGGTGAGTTGAGCTCCTGGAGACGAGGAAGAGAGGAAAGTGTCTTGTGATGGTTAAGGCAAAATCACGTTATAACCAAATTACCAGAGAACCACAGATAGTTGGCCTAACTTCAAACGTTTGCAAACCACTCTATGTGAGAAGAAATTGGTTATATGCGACACACATTATGTCTGGCAAATAAAAGAAAAAAAAGCCAAACAAAGTAACTATTACTACCAGTGAGATGCATAACACACCTACAAAGGCTGTGCCATCTCCTGTTTCCCCTTCCCTTAAACAAAAAAGAATGAACCAACCAAAAACCAAGGATAAGTATAGGAAAATGTATTAAATGGTCTTCAGAGTTTAAGTGTGACACTTGAAAAAGTTGAAGCCTTTCTATAAAAAAATTTTTTTTTGTTCCTGTGAGAAAATGAACACACAAAATTTTACCAGAAATTATTTTATCGATTATCAAATACAAAAATAAACCCTGAAGAACACATTACCTGAGAACTGAGCTTAGTTTGGAAATACCTAGTCAGAAAGAAGGAATAAAGTGACGCAATATTAAAAAAAAAAAAGCGTCAAGAAATTTTTGCAATGCAGACAATTCTTTCTGCAATCTGCAGGAGATTGGACCATTAATATATAACGTACCTCTGTGATTTGGACAAAACCCCACAATGCATATTGCTAGCTGAGTTGTGACAATGCATTATACAAACCAAAGGATAATTACAATTTGATCTTTGAACAGTACAGTGGCTACTGAATAAATAAAATATAGATTTAAACTGCAAATAAAACTCAATTTCCATTTGCTAAGACTACAGTTCCACAAGTATGCATTCACTTTCTGCAGGACTGCAAACACTTTTTTATATTAAGAACATTTGGGAGAATCATATTTTTAAACAGAATTATTTGACGTATGTTATTCAGCCATATATATATTCTAGCTCGAACTCATATGAATATATGAGCTGAAATGAACAGAACAGCAAACATTACAAAATACCAGGAGTGGAGGTCTCTGGCTACACTAGGTGCTTTCAGATGATATTGAAACAACTGAAGAAGGAAATATTTGCACTCGGAAGCTTATTTTCGTCTGGATGACCAAACCAAGACTAAGGGACTGCGCAACAGAAACTGACACTGATGGTCCTATATTTCAGTACTGACTGGCTCACATGACTGGCCCTGGCTTACATTAGCTTTGTTCCTATCTGCAACATCAAGGAAATGGATTGCAAGCATAAACCAGAAACACTTCAATTATAACCTTGATTCTGTTTAGATTTCCTAATACAAAGACCTCTCATTTCCTAATCTGCTCATCTGCAAAGAGATTGCTTTTCAACACCTTGAAGGACAAAACTTTTTCCTTCATTTCAGAGAAACTGCTTGCAAAGAGACAGAGTTAAATCTAGTCCCTATGCTTGTTTGTTGAGCCCTGCAGTTGTTACTGCTGTGGAATGGTATTTCAACACGTGGCTGCAAGAGTCAGCTTCTTATTGTAACCACAGGCACCAGTCAGTGGCACCTTTAAGACAGACAGGCATTCAGACCAACAGGGAATAATGACACAAGAGCTGTAAATGCTCTTACGCATCTCACCACCCTAGGCTTACTGTAGATATTCAAGGGAAACAAAAAGTCACCATTAAGGTACAATGTACCTGACCAGCCTACAGACATTTCATTTGGGACAAGATGAATGATGCTTTCTCTCTCACAAAGCATTTCAACTCTTTCTCCATTGATCACAAAATAAGACTAGGTAGGTCATACCAGAAATCTTAAGGCAAATGACTCGCTGATTGTCTTAATCCAACCCAGTAAGCAAAGCATATGCAAATCAGAGGTAATGTAAAGCCTCAGATATAACAAATGAAGCATGGTAATTAGATGAAAGGGAGAATTGTCTCATTTATATTTAGTGATAACATTAAGAGTTTTTTCCGTAGCTGTCAGTGACATATTAGGAAGAATTTTGCACAAGTGCATTATGGAGCTATGATTAGATTCAAAAGATTTTTCTTCTTCTTCTATGAAAAAACCAATAAGCACACATTGTGTGAAGTCTGCAAGCTCTGAATGGTGCTAATACAGAATATTGTTCTTCAGACTGCACTGACCACTGCAATGCATACAAACGTCTATGAGCTGGGTTAATGCAAACATGGATTTGCGTAGGTCAAGAGAAGAATTCAGCTCTTGGAAAGTTAAGACCTGAATTTGAAGCTGATCTGTCACGACAAAGATTTTGCTGGCCCAATAATGGATGTATTTACCTACCAAGCAGTAATACTCTTTCCCCAGGAAGCAGGCAGCAACTTTGATGGCTCTGGGGGTCCACAAGTATCACCAGAGTAAACTCTCAAAAAAGGAATCTCTGAAGGAGTGTCTGGAGGAGGGAGGTGTTGAGAAACAGGAATGTCCTGGGCTTGGACAATAACCTCTGTCTATTTGCAGACACTGCAAACTTCACTGCCTTCTGTCAGTGAAGGCTATTATCTTAGAAATATTTCAGTTGGCTAACTACTGAACTTCAAGAGAACTTCAATATTAGCTCATGGTTTTCAACATCAAGTCCTAAATTGCTTCAATAAAGACACATGCCAGTTAAAAACTGCAACCAAAAATGTTGTGTTTTTTCTTTTTTTCCTAATGTTCCTGTTTCTTCTTACAGAAGTCTAAGTCTTGGTCCTCTTGGGACCAGAAGAGAACATGCAAGTCTACCTGGGAGGAAAGCCCTGCTCAGCGAAGAAAAAGGCTTCCTTTCAAAATACAGGGCCAGGAGAACCCTTTCAGGACTTATTTTCATGGCCTAAAAAAATTATACACAATACATAAAATTATACACAATACATAAAAATGTATTAATTACTGCACACCTACTGCTGTCTGTGCGGCTGATGGGGCTACTAGTGCAATGGGGAGCTTAACGCAATCTTTGGTCAGGGAAGTCTCTTCCTAGAAGTCAGTAGCTTTAATTTGGTTAAAAACATGATAATGCATAGAGAGGCCTGAGAACTAGCTATGAGATCTCCCAGTTTTCACAGTATTAACTCATTCTGGCTTACTCTCTTCAGTCACCCTCTGGTGGCATTTTACAGGACTGTTGTTTAGCCTCTTCTCAGGCTGCAGCTGATTTCTCTTAGGCACGCTATAAAAAAATAATTTTCAATGAATATTAATTGCACCTCCTTAAGTCTGACTACTCAAGAAATGAAGGTGTGGCACAATTCCTGTGTATATTCCAATACATCCGCTGGCACTGACTAGGGAAGCACCAGGTTTCAAAGAAATCTTGCTAGGATGGGAAGAAATAAAACAGCTTTATAAAGAAAAAGAAAGTAATTTAACAGGTGGCCTTCTCCAGTACTCCTTTAACAGTCGTTACATTGTCTTTTTTAAAAAATGTTATCAATAGAGAAGTTCCTTAGAAACAGAACATACTACAAGTCTGCTTCACTGAGAAAAGTTTAGGATGAGTTCTCATCTCACTTCAGTTTTAAAATTTTTAACTTAATGTAGTACTAAATAAGTCCATAGAAATAAAAGCACAGGTCTTCTTACATAGACATATTTTGAATAGGAGCCAACTAGCATTCACCATTTGAGTTAGGGCAACGGAAAAGACAAGAGGCTACTCTTGCTTTTATGGGTCAGCAGTCAATTTTTATGAGTCAACAAAAACCAGGGAGGACCAAAAGGAAGTGAAACAAGTTCACCATCTTTACTGAAGAACTCCATCTCTGATACTTGGAGTGTTTGTGCAGCAGAAGTGATGCACAATGCATGTGAATGCAAGTTTCAGAACAGTGATGATCAGTCATTCACCTTCCAACTACCATAAGCTTTAACTGCAAAAAACAATAGTACAAAGCATACCATTTCACTATTGAAATCATCATAAAGCTGTGCCACCATTTATGAGACATAGTGTGATAGTGACAGAACGATATTAACTTTCAAACACAGAATTATGTAATACAAAGGTAAGGCAGGAAATTAGTCTGTTCAGATCACTTGTTACTTTCTCACTGTATCTATTTTGACACACTGAACAGTGTGTGGCAATGCTGTTGGGCACTAGAATGGGACATTTAGGCAGTTAAACCATTAAAATAGCTCCTGGCACAGTCTTGGCACATGCCAGCTAGCACTTTCCCTAACAACCCAAGGTAGTTTCAAAGTTGGCACAGCCCAGGAATCCTTTCCAGCCTGCACAGGATCATTCAGTGTTGATCGTAAGGCAGTTAAATGCTACAGATACAGTTGTTTTGTGCTTGTGGGCGGCCATGATGCCAGAGAATGGTCATGAACACATTTAATTCATTAGAACAAGCACTGCCTCTCATTCAAATGAGAGATCTGTTTTGTTTTTTTTTTCTCTGTATGTTATTTAAGAGCGTGTGATTCTCTGCTGGGTAGTCTTTTTTTGTAAGTAGACAGTATTTGACACAGTTTGATTATAAAAGATAACATGAAAACAGTTTTTCATATCCAATTATGAGTAAAATGAAAAGCAATCATGCACACAGTCTTGGCATCTTATAGTTCTTCCAACTTCAACCCAATCAACAGGCACATTTATATGTTAGCATTCAGAAAATGAGGAAAAGCTACAAAACCACAAAAAAGCACCCACAGTGCTAACAAATGTAAAGTCTTTATGTGAAGTTATAGAAAGTTCTAAATGAAAGCTAGGGTGCAACAGTTGAAACTTCATTTATGCTAAATAACCTATCTTAAAGCTGACTTAACACCAGAGGACTGTGAAGTGTCTAAAGCAACATCTATTTTTAGAGATGGTATGCAAGAGCCAGAGAACTGCAAACCAGTAAAGACTCATCTCTGTTCTGTGCAAACTGTCAGGAAAACTAATAAAGGACATGCATGCTGTCCTACAGCACAATTTTGTAAAGGACATCACATCACAAGCCTTCTGTGCTCTCAAAGAGTTAACCAGCTTGTAAATGAACATTGATATCCATAAAAAAAAATTCACCTGCATTCCTGACAAGGCTTTCAGCAAGGTCTTTCATCAAATGCTCTTAGAGAGACTTTGAAGTCACGGGATATGAGAGGAATTATTCTGGTAAAGATGGAGAAAACTGCAAGGAATCACAGAGCTTCAACCAAGTATGAAGTATCAAGGGATTTGCTTGTCAAAAGGCAGATGAAATACGAAAAGATTCATATGGAAAAAAAGTCACGTGGGCTTTAGGCTGACTTTTACTACTCAGGAACATAACCTTTAAATGATTATGTATCTATGAAAACATCAGTTCAGAGCTCAGTAGAGGCTAAAAAAAGCCAATCAAGCATTGGGATTTATTTTGAAAAGAAGAGAGGGCATTTTTTATGACAATGTATAGTCTTATGCCAATGTATAGTCCAAGGTCTCCTGAAAGCTGAACACTATTTCTAATTCTGCCTCTGCCCCATGACGAAAAGGATAACAGAAATGGAAGAAAAGTGCAAAAAAGTGCAATGAAGATACCAAAGCTACACAGAACTTTTATTTTAGGAACAATTAAGTAGTCATAGACTGAACAGGACAGGATAGAGGTTTATAAAGTCACAGCTTGCTGGAGAATATTTATAGAGAGTGATTGCTCGCTATTTCTTCCAACACAAAAAAGTACAAAGGGATTAAGAAACTATTATATAGCAGTAAACAAACACAAGGCTGTGTTCACAAACACATAGTTCAAGCTGTGAATATCTGTGCTACAGGATGTTGCAAATATCAGAAGTTTGTAAGAACAAAAGCAATGAAACAAAATTCATGAAAGGTCCACCTACAACAGTTCAGGGATAAAGGAAAAAAAAAAAAGACCACTTCTGGTACCTAGGAGTCCTTTAACTGGAAGTTGCGGGAGGCTGGGAAAGTACACTAGGACAAGTACACTGGAAGCTTGTCCTGCTTTAATACACTACCTAAAGGCCACGTTTCTCCTGGCTGGTCATCTTCAGAGAGCAGGTACTGTGCTACATGGGTGTACGAACTGACCTTGTGTTCTTACCATTTCAAATTATTTTACACAGAGACATAGAACGGTTGTACTATATTACCCAATAGAACAAGCTACAGTGAGCTCATCAAATTCTCTTTTCCCCTCTATGTATTGTGCTTCCCACAGAATAGCGAGTCAAGTCCATGACTGTGGACACCTGAAAACCTGAACCCAAAATACGTAAAATATTTTTCATAGCCTTTTCCTAAAGATCTTAAAGATGTTCTGGTTTTGGGATGCGATGAATTGACGTATGAGAGAAAAAAAAAGTCTTAGACTGAAGAGTTATTGTTCAGGGAAACAAAGGGCAGTTAAAATCCTACATTGCCTTCCATTCCACGACTGGTAAATTCAGATGTCAAAACACAAAAAGATGGTAAGTTTTATGTAAATTTATGTCACAAGGAACAGGGTGAAAGAACTAAACACAAGTCACGCTATCTATTTTGCCACAGCAACGGCTTCTCAATTAAAATCTTTGAAGCACTGCCGGTCTACACAAGTACACTGAGTAGTATTAACTATGGTAAAAGAACCATTTTATGCTGCTCAGTTCATGAACTAACCTGTCATCAGTTCCACATAGCTCCACTTCAGGTTTGTAAGAAAGCCTGAAGATAGTTCATACTTCTAGAAGTTTAGGAATGACTGCACATCTGAAGTGCTTTCTGTAACTGCCATGATATTGGTATCTATCTCTAGGCAGAAAATAAAGCCCTGCATCTTCCCTTTTCAACTTTGCATTAGTCTTTCTTCAGTGTCAGGGTGTAATACAATAGTGTACTAATGGGTATTTGTAATACAGCAGTTGCTTTTAAATGATGTCAGATATCCAGTAATTCCTGGTGGTCTGTTTAGAAAAATAATGTCTTATATATACAAACTTTTATTCTGAAAACGGATTGTCTGTAAACCGTTTAGAGACATCGTTTATACTGCAAACAAATCAATGATATACTCCACACTAACAACACGATACAAACATTTGCCTGTGGACTGAGTCAACCCAATGGCAAGTCAACAGACTTCACAATTATTGATTAATTTCTATTCCTATGGATACCAACTAATATTTATTTGAAAATATAATGATACTTAGTTGTGTTGGCTACTACAGAGATAAAGGAAGCCCCAGCAAGCTTACCTACTTCTAGACAACACTAGTATAACAATGTTCTAAACCAAAGTTACCTCCTTAACCGACAGTGTATTCCCCTCAAACAACTTCAAAGAAAACATCAATTCCCAGAACACACAGAGAATTATAATCCCACTGTAAAAAAAATAATTTCTGAAAGTATTTTGATGTGTTACTGTATACTTTAATGTAACTGAAATCATACACTTTCTACAAAGTTATTAAAAATTAAAACTGATAAGCAGTCATAAGCTTTGAAATTATACTAGGATCAAAATAATTCAGTTTTATTTTAATTAGAGGGAAAATAGACTATTTTTTAAATTCTAGACTAACTGTAAAAAAGATATTAAATAGCCAATATATTAAAAAATAATATACCTACTTGCTAGTGATGGTCCTCCAAAGCTGCGCACCTGCAATTGTCGGAATGTAAGATGAAACACAATGCATCAAACCAGAAACAATATTATTATATTTTTCTTTATTCATAAGGAATGTTCAAATTTGGGACAAAATTACTAAGGAAGCATCTGTTAACAGTCAAAATAGGAAGGGTATATTAACTTAGAGTAACAGTTCTTGATTTTTTTTTTCCTGTAAACTTAACATACCAGTTAAAATATAAATGGAAAAAAATCAGTACCTTATATTGCTACATTTTCACATGGAAGGAGAAGATAACCAACATAACTTACGCATCACATCTACAAACTGTCAACCACTTTCATTACATTCCTTATGAATCTGTAATAGTCTTGCCATCTAGTGGTTGGCTGGAAATGTGAAGTAGCTACACAAAAGCCTTATACAGGGAATAATTTTCTGTCTGCTTTTTGGAGTGACACTTTATTGACTTCAAGTCACTACCACAAGATTTCCACAGTATTACCTCAAGAACCTGATTGCTCTTGAACTCTGTGTACAATGTCATTGAAGGCAATAGTAAAATAATCATTCTGTAAGCTGGGAAACACAAGTCTTCCCAGCCTCATCTCTATGATGAATGTTTAAAAATTGACATAGAAACAGGAGTGAAACACAAATGAAGATGGGATGGTATTCTTACTCTCTTAGCTTGGTGAATATTGGTACATCTTGGATTTGGTCAATACAAATAATATTAGAAATTACAGCTAAGAGAGGATTTACATAAATCACCACCTTCCAACTAGTGAGGTATTCAACGTCAGTGGCAATTTATACAACACAGAGCCTAAAAATCAAATTCTGCTAAGCTTTTTAAGTTGGCCTCTAAGCTTCCAATGCTCAGCTAGGAAACAGAACAGTATTGAAGACTCTGGAGAAGGCAATGACAATGAACCACGCTTAAAAAAAGGTTGTGAATAACTGCTATAACTTAGCAGGGAACAATAGGCTTTAGCAGTCAGAAATGACGTGGTAGGACATCAAAGAGGAATACCATGCTTCTCTGACACCTATTTCCTGCTTTTGTACTATGTTGGGATTCAACATCAAACAAAAGGCAAAATAAGATACTTTAAAAAAAAATCTCCCTGACAATGAAAATTACAGACCGATGATGATCATTTTGCCAAAGAATTTTCAAATGGTAATGAAGCACAGAACAGGAATGAAACACAAACAAAAAGCCGCAAACAAACACCAGTCCAGCCAACTCAAAATCCCTTGAATTCACGAAAGACTTTGTACACACTGGAAACCAGACACTACATAAAGCAGAAAAAAAATACTGTTCATTTTTTATTTCAGCTGCGGTAAGATAAGTAATTTCTCAATCTATTTACAAAGTTGACCAATTGATATTTAGTGTCTGAAACCTTCCACCAATGATGTGATTAGAGTAATGTCAGAAGAAGTAGGAATGTTTAGGAAAACTTTGTATTTTAGAAAATAATGTATTTTCAGTCCTAGCAGTTAAGAAACAAGAATGATTGTTCACCGATACCAATTACACCCATGCTAAACCAAATCTCCTAATGCCCCTTCTATAAAATACAGGAAAAACTTCATTGAAAATGGTAATAGATATGATAGATATATTACTTCTCTCTGAAATTAACTAATACTTTTACAATAATCATACTATCAAAGTGGATTTAGTAATGAACTAACATGAATTGCAGGTATTTAAGCAAGGAACTCTATCAGTATACTGCCTTACCTTTTATCCTTGAGAATACCAAATCCTTTATTATCTGAAGAACTAGCACTCCAAGTATTACGAGAGAAGTCAGATGATATACTCTCCAAGGGGTCAGTGCAACAAACCTAGAATGTCAAGAAGAAATAAGCATTGAATACTGTTAAACTTAGTCAAAGTATATGTAAACTGACAGCTGCTATTAGCACTGAAAATAAAGAGAAAAAAATAGATTGATATTATATTAATTGAATTTAATTCCTCCCCACAACCTTCTCACAGGAAGCAAATACTGGGAGCTCCAAGCATGACAGTCTCATTTAAAGATGCAATTGTTAAACATACATTGTGTTCCTAGTAGGTATCTGTCAACACTGTTATCTAAGCACAGACAAAGTGTAGGAAACAAAATATTTTAATTATTGCATAGGACACATTACTTTTAAAATTAATTACTGTTTTATTAACATAAATTGTCTTGGCATACAACATTCTTTTTTATTCATGTACAAAAAAAGGTTAGATACTTTGTTGTGTTTCCTATAGGACAAGATTTTTATACAAATGATTCTTGCAAATGCAAAGATGAGGTAACACTGTATCATTCATGGTATAATACTCAAACTTCAAAATGAGTTTTTATGTAATGAAAAACAAAATTCACGAAAGTTTTAGAGCATGTCTAGTCAAGTCAAACAGCCTCAGAATGTATGATTTATAATCTCATGCACTGCTGATTTTGCTATCCAGGTGTGTTTGGATATTAGCTCTTCCATCTGTTTTACTGACAAATATCCTAACTCTCAAAACAGTATTGGAAGCGTAAAAGAATTAAAATTCAATTAAATAAATAAATAAAAAAGCTGAAGTACTTCAATAGGTTGTTTCAAGCACTTTAAGTCAGAGATCTGAATAAAGACAATGAGCACATTAATAGCCTTTTCAAGGTAAAAGCAAAACCAATTAACTTAAAAAAATAAATAAATAAAAATTGAGTCTAGCCAAAACCAGTAAAAGCCACTGTCCAAGGCAGTGGACCAACTGAGAATACCAACAGAAACAAAATCATACAAAGCTGGAAGGTTTCCAAGAAACCTCTTGGATTTGAAAACAGGGCAACTGGCCACCCAACTAGTTGCTGCTGCAGTTTTTCTGCAAGAAAGAGGGGGAAGGGAAGTGAAAAGGTGTAGCAAGCATGGCTACTGAAGGAAGCCAAGAGACATCCTTTGAGCACATTTGGATTTTTAAAAAGAAAATTGACTTGTATGTGTTTCTAACAACCTCAGGACACACTGCAGTTTCAGAGAATTGTTCCAGTATTCCTTGCAATTCTCAAAAAACAGGACTATATAAAAAAAATGTCTGTGCCACTGATTTGCACATTTAACACAAACTCATAATGCCCACTTGCCCTGAGCAGACCAGGATATGATTTCAGCTCATGGTGAAAGTTTTTTCTGAATATGAAGGGTTTCTGCATCTGTCCAGAGTTTGAATTATAAGACTACTCTATAAAAAAAAAAAAGTATGAAATCAGTACATCTGTACACTCTCAGCCAGCTCAAGAAAAGCAACAGAGCTGTTTAGAGAAAAATGATTACAAGGTACACTCTTTCAAAGCTGCTCATTAAATCAAAACTCCTAACAGCTTTGCATCATGTTGTCCCACTATTTTTCTTGGTGATAATCTTCACCATTAAACATCCTTGAATCTGTTTAAGGATCAAGTTTAACTACAGTGAAGGCTTTACTTAACCTACTCACTTAACTTCCTGACAATGGAGGAGAGGAGGAGATGCAACAGTGTAAACAAAAATCTAATGAAGAATTTTTCACACAACTTGTAAGCATCGGAAGTTTATAAGAAACGCAGACCTTTAAGTTGTGTGGGCTTAATAACATGCTTATTCTACAGGTTCTTTGTCGTGCTTGTGCATTAATAGACTCAAACCGTATGCCCCGACTTAGCAATTGCCATTGGGCTGCCCTCAACGGTTTAAAGAAATACATCAACACTGAAATTTAAGTTTGTGCAAATGCCTGTGCATACATGCACACACATTCTACTAGTTGCTAAAGGCAAGATCGGATGTTCACTAAGAAGGTTCAGTCTGTCTTTCAAAGAATATACAGAACATGTTTGACCTACTTTATGCTCACAACTAAACCGTACTCCTAGTTTCACTGCAATCACAGCTGACACCTGCTGTTAAAAACAATTGCACTAATGCGGACAAGGATTAGCAAACAAGGATTAACAAGGTAGCATCCTCTCTGAAAGATGCTTCCCAGTCATGTCATTCTACCTTTGTGATACTGCAGTCCTTCTGCTCCATAGCTTTTGGGGAAAAAATCCCTGTAATCTAGTTGGAGCACCTAATGTAGTAGCCAAAGAAGGACTCTTCACTTATTTGGAGAGCTTTGAATTGTTCTGACCGGACTTCCCATGCTTTAACATTATTAGCTGCCACACTCCTTCCTCCCCTGCTTCAGGACTGTTATTTACCCCAGGCTGTTTGCAAGAAAGACCCTCTCTGATAAATTCATTCACAGCCAGTGTCTGTCAGCCCTCAGGTGCAATACGGATTAGCAAAACTGTTTGCAAGCCATGTCAGACAGACCTATGTCCTTGAATGCCTTACTGGTTAAAAGCTGATAAGGTCCCCTTGTAGGGTTTTTTTGCATATCTCTACCATTAACTTATCAAAAAATGCTGGGATCTGAAAACCACTTACTATGTTAACAGTGTCAGGATTCAAAATTCTTATAGGAATTATCAACAAGATGCACAGCAATCAGACTAACAAAAAGTTTCAGTGGTACTTCTGCTTATTATTAGGACTTTTTTTCCCATTCTTCCTTTTTGAAGAAAACAACAGAGTTTACTTAAGTATTTCTAACACACACGCATATCTGACAAAACTGAAAGGCTCCAGAATGACATCATCATATACTACATAAAAATATTTAGTAGAAGAATCAATAGGTATACTTATTCAACAAACTCTTATACTCTCTTTTTAAGCAATAAACAAAACAGACTGAATTCCAAATTGTTTAGTTTCTTCTACAAGTGGAAGTCACAACCATTACAGAGACATAAACAAGATGTGTCCCCCATGAAATACTGCAGTATTTTGAGAGATGTGGTTTGGTTTTTTTCAGAAAGTAAAGGTTAAAACAATGTATAGAACTATGCATTTTACATAATGACTTCAGCAGCGAACGGGGTAGCTTGCATGACAAGAGGGCAAGACCAGTGGCTGAAACAGGCATTCCAGCCACATGGGAGACCTTCTCTGAGACACCACTCCAGAGGCAGGATACAGCCATCTCGTTTCCAGGCACGCAAGAAATGCCTCAAGCCTATGAAAGATGTGCTTTGGTTGACATACAGAGCAGTCAAGTGAAAGAGCGACAGGAGGCAGTAAGCAGGTGGTGGACCACTACAGAGTACAATTTCCCAAATTTGATTGGGTAAGTGGCTGAGCAACTTGATGTGACAGCACCTGCTTGGAGGAGTTCAGACTAGCCGACCTCCTGTTGTTGTTCCAACCCACATTCTACGTGGGAAGAATGTAGGCTTGATGGAGCCTAGCCTGCTACTGAATTCCACTACGGGAGACTGAGAAACAATGATTATAAAAAGGAGAGATATCAACTATTGACTATTAGGATAATTAAGCAGTGGTTGCCCACAGAAGTTGTAGAATTTCCATCCTTGAAGGCTGTCAAGACAAAATGCTGAGCAACCTGTTTGGAATTAAGTACAGATCTTTTCTGAGCTGGAAGTTGCACTATAGACCTCCTAAGGTCCCTACCAACCTGAACTATATTTTCATTCTATGACTATTTCAGTCTATTAAAAGTGGCTTTCTGTAAGATGCTGAACTTAGAACTTTAAGGCATAACGTTTCTATTTCCTGGCCTGGTTGTACTACATCTGGACTGAAATGATTCTAAACAGCAAAATTAAGAGTCAAACCTTGACTACTTTCACAATTAAAAGTCAAAATTCTTCAACTGTAATGGTAAGCTCTTTCTATTGCAATTTGAAAATAATACACATTAACAATACTACAAACAAGTGTGAGATTTACTGAAGAAAAGAGTACATCATTCCAACACTCCACTGAGAACTACCCTACCTGCTCTTCAGCATTTCAGTCACCCTCATTTCCTCCTACCTACCTACAATTACAGAGTACAAAATCATTTTCTTAAATCCCATAACGCAACTTCTCTTAGCAAGTCATGGTGCTTTATTTTTAGTGTCGTGCAAATAAGAATGCGTTGCCATTAATTTCTATTGCCTATCCAGAAGTTACTCAATTCAAATGTCACCTTTTCAGTATTTTGGCAACTTCCACATTTTGCAAAATGTTAAATTCAAGAATTGTGCTCTCACTAAAAATAAAAAAGAATATCCTTTTGACAAGCTTCCCATAGCCATGGAGGTCAGATGGAAAGAAAAGATGGGACAACAAATGCAGCTGAAATCCCAATGGCAAAAGTAAGACTGTACACAGTAGAAAAGCAACACATTACAACTAATGATTAGGCCTAATCTGGTTAGAGAGCTCCTTCACTTACTCCTGGAGGTGACGTTATCCAATATCAAATCACCTAAAGATAGAAAAGTACCCTAAGGTACCTTGTCCTTCTTGGCTTTTCTCCCACTCTTTATAGTGTATGGGATGCTTATATGTCAATACTGGCAAGATATGTTAACTAACACAACAAATCATCCATTGGATCTGTTATATCAAGAAGTAGCCACCTCCCAGTGCTGAGCTCCTGGGACAATTAACTGCACAAACCTTATCACACAGAGTCATTCAAGTGGCACAAGCCAGCTAAGAAATTTCAGAGGCAAACACTGTCACACAATATTCCAGTCTGTAAACATAATGAACTCTTGCAGGGCATGGCAAAAGCTATTTTTAATTGTGCTTGTGAGATACAGGGAATTGTATTAGAAGTTAAATATATCAATTTGATGATACAAGCCTCATTTCAGCTGTGAGGGTCTATTTTTTACAATACATTCTAGAATTATGAATGATTTGCACTTTGCAAACACAAATCATAAGAAAATATTTCATTAGGAATTAAACAATTTAGATTATCAGCAGCCAGAGATAGTTATTTCTGGAAAGCCTTAGTAGGTACACTTTTAATAACTATCCTTAGATGAATTCCAGAAACAACCACACAAATACATAAAAACTGAGAATAATACAGCCATGGAGTTTTTCTTCACCATCAGCTATTACAACACATTATTGGCTGCATGAGTGATTTGCTGACTTTAGTTCAGTGCTCAACAAACACATAGTTACATCTTAAAACCAGAGCTCAAACTCTTCAGAGTAGTTTTGTGGTGTTTTAAATAGCATAGATTGGTATAACTTGTCTCCTCATTAAACGCTAAGGTAAAAAACCACTAAACACCTTCCAGCCATAGTTTTTCACAGACCCAGTCTTGTTCCGTAAAACACAGTTATGATGCACCACCAAACAAAAGTGAGAATTGTCCACAGCTCCAAATGAGATACCTGTATGCAAGTGTGGGCTATGACATACACCAGCTTAAGAATGGCTCTCATCTGTACAGATCAAATATTTCTAGGGCATTTTGAGAATGCTCAACTGCTGACAAGGGATATTCTGCTTTTTTTATCTGCTAATTTTAAAGGTATGTCTACTCCTGCTAGTACAGGGAACTGCCCAACACTGTTTCGGACAGATGTCTACAATGATGGCATGTAGATAAGAAAAAAAAATGTGGTCTTGACTGTTTCCTGGCGGTAAATGTTTCCTGCTTGGAGCTGAATGTAGACCATTCGTCCATGCTTACTGCAACCAGTCTGGTTGCAACAAATCCTGATGCCTATCTCAAGGCAAGAGGTCTGGGAAAGGGCAGGAAGGTTAGTTTTCTTCTAAATACAGCATGAAATGCACTTCCTGAGGAACACTGCTGAAATACACTGCAAAGGCAGTATCAGAAACCTTGTGCTCCTACTGATCACTGGCTCAATCATTTTGTTTGCCCTCTTGTGAATCAAGAAGCAGTAATATATAGTAAATTTAACTATATTTTATTTAAAGGTAATTTAACACTGACTCTTCTAATTGAAAAGAACATCCCAAAGCAGGTTTGCAAAAGAAAAAAAAAACCAAAACCAGAAGAGGCATGACTTATTCTAAAACATGTCATATTTTCTTTAATTCTTTCTGTTAAGAGAAAGACAATTCAGTCATCAACATTTTATTCAAGAGGCTTATTTGTCAGGTTTTATTCAAAAGATTAGGATCGTATTTGTTCAGCCAGAAAGCAGAGAATAAATCAAATCTGGACAGCTGTTTCTTAGAAAACCTTCTAGAATTTATTTGGAATAAAGATTTTGGAAAAATAAATAAATCTCTTGTTGTAAGAAACAGACTCCCACAAACTTAAACTACTATTACTTTGACAGCCACCTGTAGAAGTGGTAGCTCTCTTGGAAGTGCGTGCACAGGTTGCGGGGCAAAAGGCGAAGACTGCTGGACAATTCTAACTAATGTTAGTAACACACAGGAGAAGAATTCAAATTCCATATTCTCACTACTCCAGTTACAAGAAACGACTCTTTAAACTTATAAGTAAGCCTAAATAAAAATGAAAATAGCACAACTCTAAGCAAAAATATTATAAAAATCTTTAAAATGCTTTGCATTTAATTACCAACTTATAAGCAAAATTATCTTTGGTGAATTTGCAAGTATACTGGTGGTCTGGGAAATAGGGTCAAGTCAATAATAAAACATCACATTGCAAAATTATCTCACACTGTTTGCAAGGAAACCTCTTGGGGAATGCAGTAGTTAGAATAATGTTTCAATATCTGTGGCTTGTGGATCAGATTTACTGTAACCTATTGCATTCAGTTAGGCATATTAAAAAAAAAAAAAAATAAATAGAGAAGGAGGAAGTTTAAATGACCTAAAGTACATACCTTGAGTCTACCATGACATCAAATGCTACTGTTACATCAGTGACAACAGGGGATGGTTTGTCCATGGAAGTTAAAATTATTTTGAATTAAACACATAACACCAAATAACCTGGCTCCCTTTATTTTTGCGGAAACATGCCCAGATGACCTTAATTAACCTGTACCCTGGCAAAGTACAGAAGAAATCTTAATCCCATTTTCTCATACAGTAGCAGCAGTTTGATGTTAAACAATCCACCTCTACCATGCTGCCCTAAATCTCCTTTTCTTTAATGCTCTCATTAGTCCTGTAACTTCTACCATGGAGTATAGCATATCCCCCTAAAACTTCCACTGTTCTCAAAATTCTACTTACTATTTGAAAGGTCTCATTATTTTGAGTTAATACATGAAGAAACTACTGTTTCTCTCAAGGCAACTGCTTTAGACAAAGAATTTGTAAGTTTTAGCAAGACAGAATAAACCCAAGCCATGCTGCAATTCATCTGTTCTTTGGGATTTTCATCTTCCGCAAAGTCCTCATCCTGGATTTGGTCCTAAATTGTTCAGTAATGGTCGCTTTCCCTCACTTTCTCAATTATCCCATTTGATTTCTTTCCTGATTGATCCTGTTTTCATCTTACTGTTTGAAAAATGCTGTAAACCATCCAGGTTTTTATGTAACACTGCCTGGCTCTTAAACAATGTCAATTTTCATTCCTGTAAAGCAATCTGTCAGCCAAAACTATGCAAACTGTCACTAAAAAGCTGTTAATGGCTTTAAACTTTTTTTTTTTTTGCTAACTAAATTAAATTAATTTTCTGTTCTACTTTCCTACCTCCAAAGCCTTCAAAAGTTTTAATAATTTGCATTGAACATAAGCTTAAAACTGCCTGAGTGAAAACAAGCAGACCCCAGCATTATATCACATCTTGTCTTGCCATCGGAATTTTAGCTTTATTTGAGAAAGTGTATTTTGGAATATCACTTTCTAGGGAAAAAAAAAAAAAAGACCACAAACATTTTTAAAGCCTGCGGAACAAACAGCGAATTACTGTACTGTAGCTGGGTATAATAATCATAATACGACTAAGTTACTTAATTTGCTGCCTTTTACCAAGCTTTTGTAAGTTAAGACTATCAGACTAGAAGATACCTTTATAATAAAGATAGCTGAAGACTGAAATTGCCCACATTCAAAATCATATTTAGCATCTGGTTGCTCTAAGTAGAAAAACATTTTGTCACAGAAACATATACATGTGTTCTCCTGAACTGGGAGATACTGCAAATTTAAGGCCACCATACAACAAACTGGTCTCAAAGTGTCAATACCCCTTTTTACTCCAACTCAATTTTCATGCATTTTTCTTTAGGTGTTGATTTCACAGATTTCTTTTATTTGAATTCTCACTTAGTTTGGTAATCTCCCTGCTGTCCACCACCACTGATGAATTTCCCACATATATTCTAAATGAAAGGAAGTATTTTGAACCAAATGTTTTCTTCCTAAGGATTTAAATTTGGGCAGAATTAATTCCTTCTGTATTAGTTTTGCTCAGTATGCTCTCAGATTTAAGTGTGGTTTTGGGAAAGCTTAAGTCTGCATGGGGAAAAAAAAGGATTCTGAAACAGCTGAATTACTGTGTAAGCTGTATTAAAGCAATAGAGAATAAAATATTTATACCTTGCAATTTCAATAACTGGACTCATCAAAAATCCACAGTTGTTTAAGTAAAATTAGAAGTAGAATTTACATAGCCAATACAATGTATACAGTCTCCAAATTTCTTAATAATGACATCTGGTGGCATGCTGGTAATGAGGAGTGGTTTGGATGGATTAAAGACATACGAGCCTTGTACAAGGACTAAGCGAGTCATCCTTTAAGAGACCACAAACTGCTGGGGAAATCAACTACCAACCTCACAACCCCCAGGCAGTACTGCTACACTGACTGAAAAACACTAGTGATCACCACATCAGCCTTCTAGGAATAACATCATTAGAATAAGACAACTACATAATAGAGACAAGACCAAGAAGGAAGTAACATTTTGTAAACAGTGGATTTCCTAAGGTTCAAGATGCCAAGTTCACCAAGATGCCCTGTTTGACTGAGCAGTTCCCTGACAACTCATTTCCAACGGTACTCACAGGCAGTGTTGATAGTGGGCAGAAATTTACAGTCCCCTTCCTCTAAAACTAAAAATGAAACATAACATAGCCATACTAAACATATATGGAGTTATAAACAGCCATACAAATGTGCCTGCTGCTTGTGTCTCATAACAAAGAATTGTACTTGGGTTTGTGTGGCCAGGTTTTGGTTGCGGGGGGCTACAGGGGTGGCTTCTGTGAGAAGCTGCTAGAAGCTTCCCCCACATCCAACAGAGCCAATGTCAGCTGGCTCCAACCCAGACCTGCGCTGGCCAAGGCTGAGCACATCAGTGATGGTGGTAGTGCCTCTGGGATAACAGAGTTAAAAGGGGAACAAAAACGTGCAATTGCAGCTGGAGAGAGGAGTGAGAAGAGAACGATGCTGCAGACACCAAGGTCAGTGAAGAAGGAGGGGGAGGAGGTGCTCCAGGCACCAGAGCAGAGATTCCCCTGCAGCAGCCCAGGGAGAAGACCATGGTGAGGCAGGCTGTCCCCCTGCAGACCATGAAGAANGAACTGACCAGAACCCCCATTCCCTGTCCCTCTGTGCTGCTGGTGGGGGAGGAGGGAGAGAAATTGAGAATGAAGTTGAGCCTGGGAAGAAGGGAGGGGTGCGGGGGGGGGGAGGTATTTTAAGATCTAGGTTTATTTCTCATTACTTGACTGGTAATAAATTAAATTAATTTTCCCCAAGTTGAGTCTGTTTTGCCTGTGACGGTAATTGGTGAGTGATCTCTCCCTATCCTTATCTTGACCTACGAGCCTTTCTTTTCTCTCCCCTGTCCAGCTGAGGAGGGCAGTGACAGAGTAGCTTTCATGGCTGCCTGGACTCCAGCCAGGGTCAAGCCACCAGCACAATAAAAATGCAGATGCAGGCATACACTGCATATGCACACTGCTCTAGAAGCGCAGAAACCTTGCTTTATAGGCAAGCTATCCATCAAGATGTAGTAGTGACACCATTTACAGATTGTGTGCAAATACCTGAAAGAAATGCTTAGTCCAGTACTATTTTCTAACATCAAAAGAATCAATTAATGAAAAGTACTTTGAGATCTCTCCATGGTAAGCATTATCATTGCCAAGCTGAGCTTTCAAGTAAAAAACTTTAATAACAAATCTTAAAGTGAATTGTATACTTAAACTGAAAACAAAACAAACACTTCAACAACAAATCTTAAAGCAAATTTGAGACTTTAAACAAAACACACCAAACCTCTAAACTCTGAGTATGTTTTTGTTACTAACATTTAAATAGCAATTAGATTTTATATCTGGAATACCCTTTCTAGCACAGTCTTTACCTGACGCAATGCACATGGCTGGTTCAGATGAAAAAATACTGTTTCCTCTCTTAATTAATTTTCCCATACAAAAAAAAAAAATTCATTAGGTCTAAGACAAAACAAAACAAAAGAAATCTGGGTATGGATGGTAGCAAAAGACACTATTTTTAATGGTAGATTTGCCCAGCATAGCTGTTTAAATCAAGGAATGATACTTGTCTTTTATACATTTGGTCAGTTAATTTGTTCATCCAGTATAATAACATCATACAATGTTGTTAACAACAGACCTGCAGTAACATACAAATTTGTATCTTAGAAAGCATATAAAAATCCGCAAATAAAAATCTGGATTTGGGCTAGCAATGAGAACAGCAAACAGGGTAATGCCATAAATTTGTTCCACAGGGTCTATATCGGGTCGGCTTTTGCAGGGTCTGAATTTTAGTGCAGTCTTTATGTTAGAAAACCAAGGAAACCGAGAAATGGTACAGTACTGCCTAGTCTAAGAAGGTCCTGACGTCATGATCAAGAACTAGTTGCTTTAAGCTTTGTTAAAGAGTCCATGAGGATTTGTTAAGAACATGAAAAAAAAATGAAGAAAAATAGAGTGAAATTAAATTGTACTTAGTTATTTCAGTAGTAAACATCTAAAATGCATTTATACACAGTGCCATGCTTAAAAGATTTTTAATGAGAGATTACAATCAAATATACATAAAATAAAAAGAAAATGATTTTGTGACAGGACATTAGAGAAATAGTTAACCCTCAGCAGCTCCTCCTGCAACAGTTTACACATGAAGTGTTTTGAACAGTGTACATACAAGAACTAAACTAACTGTGAGTGAAAAACATAGTCCCACCAAAATTAAAGGGATGGGAGGAAGGAACTATCACCACTCTTCGAACATTTGGAAAACTGTAAAATGAAACTTCACCTCCCCTTCCTCCCTTTTCCACCAAAGCTACTGCTGATAGAGTGAGAGAAGTCTCCCATCTAGCAATACAGACTTCTCAACTTTGAGAAATACTGAGATTAGAGGCCCTGCACACTGGGATCCCTGCACAAAACTCCCTCTGCACAGGGATAGGGATCTGTGTAGGCACACGACAAAGAAAGATAAGGCAGGTGAAGTAGTAACTAGGAGATGTTCTTTCAACCCAGGCTCCAGCCAGCACAAAGCCCTGTTAGGACAGACTTCACAGGCAGCAGGGGTGAACTTTCATTCCCAGTCCTGAATCAGTAGCGACTGCCTGAGTCATCACAAACCAGGCTGACCAGTTGGATCTCCAACAAGAAAAGGAGAAGCAGCAAACACCATGCTGCAAAGGCTCACGATGCCAACATCAATCAAAGCAGGGAAATGTGAAATTAAGTTTAAACAATGCTTTCATTTTCAAAGTGTCAAATTTCATAGGTTTGCTAACAAGATCTTTCCTGATGTTCTTCAGGCTCAAACCACAGGAGTTTACTGGCCACCACACCTGCTCCTACATATTTCCTAGTTTGTCTCCACCTCTCAAATCAAATCTCCCTAGCAGTAGGATAGCAAGCTTCCTGATGAGGTATACCACCACAATAAAACCAATCCTTGCCCTGACTTTTGCCATTCTGACTCATTTTGACAGTAAGATAGTAGAGTGAACTATAAATTTTGATTAAAAAAAACTTCAAATACTGGTCACATAAGTTGCCAGTTAAGACTACCAAAGGAGATTTTCTATAGGCATTAAATAATGCACGCACTACATACCTTGCTTATGATCAAAGCTGGACAAAAGAACAGCAAACAGGTTGCCCAGCAGCTACTATTCCTTAAGACACAGAAATGTATTCTGTCAAACACTGTCCTTGAAAATTTTATTAGAGCCATGTCACAAAGAAACATAAAGCATTATGTTGTGGTTTAACCGGGCAGGCGGATAAAATAACTACACAGCCATTTGCTCACTCCCCCTTCCAGTGGGATGGGGGAGAGAATCGGAAAAAAAAGTAAAACTTGTGGATTGAAATAAAAAGTTTAATATGACGTAAAATAAAATAATAATAATGATAATAGAATTTACAAAACGAGTGATGCACAGCACAATTGCTCACCAACTGCTGACTGATACCCAGCTAGTTCCCAAGCCATGACGCTCCCTGGCCAGTTTACATGCTGAACATGAGATCATATGGTAGGGAATATCCCTTTGGCCTGTTGGGTCAGCTGTCCTGGCTGTGCCCCCTCCCAGCTTGTGTACCTCCTGCAGAAGGCTCATGCCTCCTTGCTAGCGGGGCCTAGGAAGCTGAAAAATCCTTCACTTTATTGTAAACACTGCTTAGCAACAACTAAACATCAGTGTGTTATCAACATTATTTTCATACTAAATCCAAAACACTGCACTATACCGGCTACTAAGAAGCAAAGTATCCCAGCTGAAACCAGGACACATTATGACCCTTCCAAATCACTGAAATAACAGATGATCTCTGAAGTATGCAGAAAATGAGAGCAAACCCATGTAACTTTCTCAATGAAAGGATTTACCAAGGATACCTACGAGCAATACGGATAATAAAAGTCAACCTAAATTAGACATCACACACATTGCTCCTGGGATTAAAGAGGGTAAAATTATTTTGAAAATATTTGCACAGAGAAATTTTCTGAATGCAAAGCTTCAGAAAGTTCTCTTTACATGACTTAAACATCATACTGTTAGGGTTATAAAGAACTAAGTGGAGTTTGCAATTAATCCACCTCTTTGCTTGTTTACCTCTCATTCGCTTAAGAGGAAAGGAGGCAGGTCTAGCCACAGGAGGGGAAACAATTCAGTCTTAAGAGTCTCAACAGAGCTCCAACACAAATTGCTCTACACGAGCACACAGGCATACAGCAGCATTTTAAGAGATCAGAAAATGAAAAACTTAGGCATTGCCAAAATCTAAGGTCAAGGGAAAGTCCTGAAGAAGTTTCGCATAGAAGACAAGTCTTTCCTACAGAAATAAACAGAAGAGTTGTTACAAACACAACAATGAACACGTCCCTATGTTCATTTCTGGGTTTTATTCTACAAAACTGCATCTGACTAGAAAAAGCTGAGTCAAAAAAGAGAACTGGTGCACTGCAGTAACATTCCCGCTGTCCCCACTCCACAAAGCCTCCACTAACTAGGCCGCCAATTTGGAAAAGCACGTACACCCAAAATGAACTCTGAAGTAATGGACCATGGCAGCAGTACTAACTATGGGCACCAGGCCCGATTTCACAAGGTTTCAAAACTCTGCACAGAAACGCAGGCCCATCGTTCATCTCAATGGCAAGAAACGCAACTTCTAAGCGGGGTGTGCCGCAGCTGCTCAGGTCAGCTTTGATCCGAGGCTTCTCGCTACTCCATGAGATAGGGGGGAAGGGGAGGCAGAAAGCAGCCGCAGAGGGTGACAGAAGGCGATGAAGCAGATGCACACAACGTAAGCGCCATACCCTGCCCCGGAGCGGCTGCCGGGGGCAGGGGCGGAGATGGCGCAGGTGAAGAAGAAAGCAAGACCATCCCCGCGGAAGAGTGGGGGGATTGGGTCAGCTCCCCTCAGAGGGCGGCCGGGGGACGGGTCGGGGAAGAGGGGAGCAAGGTAAACGCTCCTCTCGGGGGACGAACGAAGCCCGGGTTAAGAGGAGGAGGCGCCCGTCGCCGGGCGGGGCAGCGGTGGGCCGGGGCTTTCCCTCCCCGGGAGGGGGGGAGGCGGTCCCGACCCCCACCCCGGCCAGGCTGGCTCACCAGAAGAGCAGGTTGGCGCAGACGAAGCCGCCCAGGCTGTGGAGGGGCCGCTCCCAGCTCAGCGCCGCCNCACCCACCGGCGCCGGTGACGTCACCGCAAACCGCGCAGCAGACACTGAGTGAGGGGGTGTGTGTGGAAACCGCCCTCCAGGCAGGTGTCACGAGGGGTTGCGCGTGCGCGTGACAGGTGCTGGGGGCGGTGCCTCGTGGGCGGGGCGAGAGGCGGGCGGGGGTAGTGACAGTTGGGGGGGTGCGCGCGGGGAGGGGGATGTGCTCGGCCGCGTGCCTGTTGCCCGGCCGTTAGGTCGTAGCCGCCCNCGTTCCTTGAGGGCCTCCGGCGGCTCCCGCCCGCCGCCACGTTCCCCGCCCGCCTCCGGCTCGCAGAGCTGCGCGGGCGCAGCGCTCGCCATAGCTCGGTAGCGGCCGCCGGGCTGCCNTGGCTCCCCTCACTCCCCTCACTCCCCGCCTCGCTGCCGTCCGGGCTGTAGAGGGAGCAGGCGCTCCGAGCTGCCCGTGTCTTCTGGTGAGTGGAGGGCTCGCGGGTGCTCACCCAGGTTGCGGGAGTGACCAGGTAAAAGCGTCGAGGATTTTGGTTCCCTGCTGGGGAAAGCGGGAGGACCGGTTCTTTGCCTTCTTGATTCCGGAGGTGGTGTGGAGACTCTGTGACACCTCCCAGAAGGCGTTACTACTGAGACTCCATCTTCTCCTTGTGTATATCCCACAGCCAAGCAACAGTCCCCAGAAAAGTAAATTGTTGTTGTCACGGTGCTGGGAACTTCTTCTGAGACCTTCAGATGGAAGGAGGCTTCCATCTGCATCTTAAGTATCCCAGAAACTTACTTGAAAATCTGCAGCATCTTGCCCTCTCATCTGCGCTACTAAATAACTGGCCAGCCTCAGGCTCAAGATGGAAGCTTGACACAATCTTTAAGGTGATGATGTGCATCATAGCTAATGTGGCTGTTGGGGAGCTGACTTCCAGAGAACGCGCCTGGTGAGAAACATCACTCGAGCATCTGTTGCTGAGCAGGAACAGCCAAAAATTTGAATCAAAGAACATGTCTCTGTGTAAACTGTGCAAAATTAAGTAAGTTTTATTGCAAGAGGAAAGCAGCAAAATTAGAAGAATTTTGGATTGGGAGTTAACATCTGTTTCTAGCTTAATTGAGTACCCCCTGTTAGCTTGATGTTATTATTATTTTTTTTAGAAAAAGAAGTACTCACTTCAAGGTCAACATGCTTTTTTTTTTTTTTNTTTTTTTTTTTTTTCTCTGAGGTAAAGGAAGACAAAATCAGATCACAAAATTAATTGAGTTGCACTGTTAACTGTTGCTTGCAAATCTCCTGTGTATTTTGACCGGATGACCTTGGGAAGCAGTTACGTTACTTCTGTGATTCCACATACTCTACGTAGTATGTGAATTGAACCTGACAGGAAACACAGGGAACATTATTCTACATAAGCAATTAAAGTTTTTCTAAAGGACATTCTAGTTTTATGCTAATTTGTTATGCTGCTGTCCTTGCATCTCTAAGAACCTTAGGCCAGGCAGGCCTGCCTGAACAATTAGACCAGCTGAAAAGTGATTGATTAGGTGTTGTCTATGAAGGTCTTAGCGAGCACAAGGAAAGAGACAGTAACCCAAAACACTTGGATGGGAAAGAAAGGCTTTGGGAAGTGGTTGCAGCAAGGCTGGAGAAACAACTTGTTTTGCTTCAGTTTTACGCTGATGGATAAAACTTTGCCCTAAAAAGATTTGGTCAAAACAGGGTATCCTTCCCATGCTGGAAAACAGCTGGACCTCTCAGATGCGTGCAAGCAGCTGCTTACAGTTACTCAGCGCTCCTGATGTCACCCAAGCCTCTGACCCTGTCTAGGGCATGTGCAGTGGTTGCCTACAGATGCTGATTCCCTAGTTTGGGGAGTGGGAGCAAAGGGAATCTTAGAAGCTCATGGGAGTATAAATAGGGTCTTCTTGCAAGGAAAAAGAGATAGGGAGAGGAGCACAAATAGGGCAGTTTCTCCTGTACTTAGCTTTTTTTCAGGCCATTGTAGGATGCTGTGTTATTTATGCCAAGCTGCTGTTCTAGTGAATGCTGTCCGAAACTTGCCAAAACCATCCTCAGCTTAACCGGCAGCAGCCTGCTTTCCCTTGCCAGTGTTCAGATACTTCAGTCATGTGGGCTGTCCTGCCCAGCGTCTAAGTCTAGCTAATTCCAAGCCATTACTTGATAAGCCTGGAAAGAAGTCAGGTGTTCCTTAGCCACTCAACAAAGTCACCATGGGATACTCAGCCCCAGAAGGCACACTGCAGTTAAAATGTTTAAATTTGGGTTTAACCAATATTAGGTCTTGATTTGTACTGAGCTTGTGAAATGTGGATAATGGCAATATAATCCTATGGGCCTAAGCACTAAAACCATGGCAGGTTTTAGGCAATCCACCCTTACCAATATTCCACTTTTAAAAAAAAAAACATTGGAGTATCATTGTATGCCTCCCATTCCCCATAATTTATACTCTATACTGTACTCCCTTCAGTAACAGGAGTTCAAGAATCCTCCCTCTCCTCAGAGAAGTGGGATTGGAATCTGGGAGGGGAGGATGAGGTGGGGTTTCAGTGAGCAGGGTAGACTATAGATGTGGGAACTCTTTCCAATTTTGATTAAACTTGTATCCATTCTAGATTACTGGCCTCTACTTTCCTGACCTATACCATGAATAGAAATTAGTGAAAACATCTTCCAGAATAAGTTTTGTAATTTAACTAATGGAAAAAAATGCTTCAAATGTTGATGGACACCAGCTCTTCTTTTTTTCACTGTTGATAGTTATTGGGCTAGGTTTATATGAATGACCTTACTAAAAGCACTCTGGTATAGACATCAGTGTGAGAGACATTCATTCCCAGCCATTGAAAGTTTAGATGTCTTTTTCAGAAAAAATAGTAGCAAATATGATCTCTAGCTTTGATCTTTCTGTATTTTGATGTTTTGCCTGCTTTGGTTTAAAAGGTTTATTTGCAATTTGTAAATTTGAGCTGGGAAAAACTAGGACTAGCACCCAGTGCACAGTTGCATGTGTGAGCTGTAATGCACAGAATTAGGTTAGGGACTGCAGTTCTGGTGTCAGGGACTACAATGTAAATGATGGATGAACACTGAGGAGACAGCTTGCTAAATGGTTGTATCAAAGGAGCTTACAAATATCAAAGTATTCTAATGCTTCTGAACTATGTTTGAAAATTCTGACGTCAGTGTAGAGTAACATTGTTGAATTCAATTTTGTTTGTTTTTTAATTTGTTTTCCATTCGCTTCATTTCATCACAATGTCACAGAGTAAGTTAGTTTGGAAGGAATGTCTGGAAGACATTTGGTCTGACCTTTCTCCCTACACACACACTCTCACTCAAAACTCCTTGATAGTTGGCTGTGACAGGTTGCTTTGTGTCCTGCCCAGCTTAGTTGTGAACGTCTCTGAGGACTGGAGATTCTACAGCACTCTGGGAAACATGTTCCAACATTTGACCAGGTTCATTGTGAAAAATGTTTTCTTATTATCTACTAAAAATGTCTTGCTCTGCAAGTTTTTCCCATTTCATCTAATTTTTTTGGTCTGCACTTTGTAGAGGAGGACTCTGGCTCTGTCTGCTCTATAACCACACATTAGGTACTTAGCAAGTAGATCCCTATTAACCTTCTGTCCTCCAGTGTGAGTGAACCCATGTCTCTCAGCCTCTTGTTCTACATCACATGCTGTATGCCACTGACCTTCCAGGGGTCCTGTGGACTCTTTCCAGTATGTCAGCCTGTGTCTTGATTTGGGTTGCCCAAAACTGGACAAAGTATAACATATGTGGTCTTACAAATGGTAGGAGGGGAAGAATCACTTCCCTTGTCCTACTAATGACCCATACTTAGTGCATGATTATTGACTCTGTATCCAGTCATCCCCATGGCACTTCCTAACTTGTCTCTACTCTGGGGCTGAAGAGATACATCTAAGTCATTCTTCATATGGTACTAGTTCTGTGACTTTGATCATCCTTGTTCCCCTTCCCTGAACCTTTCCAGTTCCAAGATAAACTTCTTGTGCAGTTCTAGACACATCATCGCTGCATTTGAAGTGGGAGTAGGTCATGGATTTAAATAGTTTCATAGCAATGCTCAGTGGTTTGCTTTATGTCTTTTGTAATAATTTCTAATGTCTGCTTTCCTTTCCTTTTTTTTCTTTTCTTTTTTTTCCTGAACCTATTAAAACTTCATGATTTTGTCCCTTAGTGATAATGATCAATTCAGTGCTTGTTCACCTTTCTTTAATCCTATTTCTGCTTGAAGCTTCACGCATGCTTTTGTGGACTTTCTAACAGGTTTCTTTAACTATAAAAGCTATCAGAGTTTGGTACTGTTTAAATGCAGAATAACTTGCCAATTAATAATTGGCAAACAGTTTTCTCCTTTGATGCACACCCTCTTAGCCTTTCAGCATCCAAAAGGTCTCTGTTGTGGGGCATTGTTGAAACTACATCCCAAACTGTTTATTCTTTCACTTAACTGTAATGTATCGTTATCTTAAACTATGAAGCAGGAAGGTGTTAAGTGCTGTCCTATGTCATGCAAGATGCAGTTAGGACTGTGACATACCTCTTAAAGTATTTTACACACAAGTTTGTGTATCAGTTAAAATGGCAGGCACTAACAGGCCTATTCTACTCTTGTCCCCTGCCACATGCTTCAAAACCACTTCAGTTTCATAGTCCAGGTTTTGGGCTTCAGTACAACCACGTGAGTTGTAGCAACTAAATAACTAATTGTAGTTCAGGGAAATGCAGGGAAATTCAGAGGCGTAATTGCCTGTTAGTCTGAGGGAGCATAATCCAAACCCACTTTATTTTAAAGGCTGCCCTCTGCTGTTGCTCCCAGCCATCAGCCTTGCTTCTTGCTTATTCTTGTTACCTTCTTGAAGTAAACACAGGCTGGCAAAATAAACATATTTTTAAGTTTTGTGTGTCAAATCCAGCAGAGTACGTGTCATCCCAAATTATATTTTACAAAAAGAACTTTAGTCACTAAGGTCTTGTTTGGTGCAGTATGAGAATTGTGTGTTGTTTTTTGTTATTGTCTCTTTGTTTTTACTTCTCGCGTTCATAAATTTGGGTTTTCTTTTAGTCTGAACAGAAAGGACAATTTATGGGAGAACTTAATTTAAAAAAAAAAAAGAACATCTTGTCATCAGCAGGATGATGCTGTTTAGAATGCTTGCACTGCCTCTGCTGGCTTTTTAAAGTTCCACTAATCTGGGAAATAGAGCACTGGTCAAGAGTGGAGAGACCTGTGTTCTCCTTTAGTGCTCCCACTGTCCTGCTGCATGATGGGGAAGGTTGCTTGTATCCTCCTGATATGCTTAATACTCCTAGTTTCTTCCCGACCTGCTCTTGGTCTTCTCTATTTTATTGAAGTCTTTACAGAAGGGGGTGTCCTCATACGTGTGTGTGCTGTGCCAAGCCTAAACAGGGTGCAATCTCAAACAGAATTCCCAGGTACTTTCCCAACATAAATAATGAAAAAAACAATGAGAACTTGTAATTTACAAATCAAAACTGTGGTTGATTTATACAAAAAATCTTAACAAAGATCTGTGCTTGCAAAAGCTTGTAAGTGACCTTGAAGTACTTAGTTGCCTGAGGTTATGAGACTGTTTAGCATATAAGTAATTATGCTGGATTGTGGTAGGCAATATTATTTGGTATGACAAAATTAAAACTTGGTGCTTTGAACACAGGGTCTGCAAATATATATATTTAGAGGAAAAATATGTTAATGAGTGCAGTGTGCTAAGCAAAAGTAGTTTCCCAATTCGGACTTTTCAAAATGCCCATATAGAATCATAGAATTGTTTAGGTTGGATAAGACCTTTAAGATCATCAAGTCCAACCTTTAACCTAGCACTGCCAAGTCCACCACTAAACCATGTCCCTAAGCACCACATCTACGCATCTTTTAAATACCTCCAGGGATGGTGACTCAACCACTTCCTTGGGCAGCCAAGCAGTTCCAATGCTTCATAACCCTTTTGGTGAACAAATTTTTCCTAACATCCGATCTAAATCTCCCCTGGCACAACTTAGGGCCATTTCCTTTTGGTTCTATCACTTTTTACTTGAGAGAAGAGACTGACACCCGCCTGGCTACAACCTTCTTTCAGGTAGCTGTAGAGAGTGATAAGGTCTCTTCTCAGTCTCCTTTTCACAAGGCTAAACAACCCCAGTTCCCTCAGCCACTCCTCATAAGACTTGTGCTCTAGACCCCTCACCAGCTTCATTGCCCTTCTTTGGACATGCTCCAGCACCTCAATGTCCTTCTTGTAGTGAGGGGCCCAAAACTGAACACAGTACTTGAGGTGCAGCCTCACCAGTGCTGAGTACAGGAGGATAATTGCTTCCCTGGTCCCGTTGGCCACACTATTCCTGATACAAGCCAGGATGCTGTTGGCCTTCTTGGCCACCTGGGCACAGTGCTGGCTCATATTCAGCCAGCTGTTGACCAGCACCCCCATGTCCTTTTCCTCTAGGCAGCTTTCCAGCCACTCTTCCCCAAGCCTGTAGCGTTGCATGAGGTTGTTGTGATCCAGTGCAGGACCCAGCAGTTGGCCTTGTTGAACCTCATACAGCTGGCCTTGGCCCATTGATCCAGCCTGTCCAGATCCCTCTGTAGAGCCTTCCTACCCTCAAGCAGATCAGCACTCCTGCCCAACTTGGTGTTGTCTGCAAACTTACTGGGAGTGCACTCAGTCCCCTCATCCAGATCATTGACAGAGATGTCAAAGAGACCTGTCCCCAATAGTGAGTCCTGGGGAATGCTGAAATGCTTGTCTATTGGACAGCTAGAATTCATGGGACCTATTGGCCTTGTAAGCTAAAACTGCCAGGTGGTACAAGATGAAAAAATATAACAAAAGAAAGAAGGACAAAATGATATGAATGTTGATGCTGCTTCTTATCCAGAAATATTAATATTTGGGGCTTTTTCCCCCTCTCTGCTAGGTTATGCTTCTTCTTAATGCCTGTGAACTCAAAGCTTTACGAGTGGAACCCAACAATGGAGTAATGTGTAGAAGAATCATGCTTATTGTTCTGTTTTAGTTTTTCTGTAATACAGATCATGATCGGGATGCTCTGATACCCCTGCATTAGATATTCGCTTTTGTATGGTTAATGTGTGTGAGAACAGTAGTAAATGTTCCATTCTCAAATGCAGTGTTGTTCTTTTCTGAATCCAGGTTTTGCAGAATTGAGCTAGTATAACAATATCAATTCCTATGTTTTGAGTTGTTGTTGTGGCATTAGATGGATAATAAAGACAGACCAGCTTTAAGTTAGAAAGAACAATATCTCTGATGTAACTGTTGAGGACCTGAGACAAAGGAATTTGCAGAAGAAAATATATATTGACAGGCTCAACAGTTATAGTCAAAGCCAGTTAAGAAATCACTTAAAACAAGTGGTTTTAGCCCAGAAATTGTATTGTACAGCAATCTCATAAGATATTTATACAACAATTTATAGGTGTTCAACAGCAAACTATGTTGCTGTTCTTCTCTGTTTAATAATGCCATGTTGAAGATCAATAAAAATAATTGGTTTTCATCTAATTTTGGACCTAATTATTGTGATCTGTTAGATAGCATTATCTGTTTGAATATATGTGATAGACAGTCAATAAGGCCTGTATAGGTTTAGCTCCACTCTTTGGTCAACTCCACCTGAGAGCAGACCAAGCAGGTCAGCAACCTTTTTGAATCTAGCAATTTAGAATTTATGAAACAGGTAAGTTCACACAGCAGTCGTCATTGGCAAGGAAAAATCAAAATCACTGGGAATTAGGAAACTTGTACAGTAGTCTTTTGGCTTTATTCGCAGTGAGAGTGATCTAAGAAAAAACATTAGTATTGTGGTAAAACTATACAATGCCTTAAATATTGTGGAGAGGAAAGTAATTTAAGACATTCGATTATTAAATTGACTTCTGTGTCTTTATGAACTGACTTTTTAGACACAGGCTATGTGGGTGATATGCTCTATCAAGAGTTGATGTCTGACGCTGTGCTTTGTCTTAAAACTGTAGTTCAAGAGATCAAGATTCTCAAAGTGGGAAGAAGCGTGGGACACACAAAATTGGGAGCAGCTGAGAATGGAGAGAAGCGTACGTCTGCTGCGTAAGCAGCCAGAACTGCAACCCCAGCTGCTGCTGGGGACCGTGCTTCAAATTGTGGTCTGTACAGCTAAGGCTGTGTGAGGGCAGTGGGTGTATCAGTGTGCTCTAGATAATGGGTGATTTCACTTGAGGGTACAAGGTAGAAATTCCTGGTGGCAATGTGTGGAGAGGACAGTTGGGTGTGATGTTGGATTTAGTAAACCGATAAGCTCCTAGTAAGGAGAAGGTTAAGGTAATGCCTAGCTAGAGAAAACTGGATTGTGGCACTGTACCTGGAAGGCTGACTGTAGTTCCGTGGGTGGGGAAATTTTCTTTCAGAAGGGGCATTTAAGAAAAAAGTTAAGGAAATGTCCTTCAGAGTGCAAACCAGAAACAGTCCCCTTTATATGGAATTTCCCAAAGTGCACTCAAAATCCTTTCTTACAATTGAGAAGAGAGATCTTGAGGATGGAATTTCAAAGTAAAAGTACTTTTGGCATCTACCATTTTTTAATTCTGGCACAAATGAGAGGATGATCTTACTGTTGGCCAGTTGGTACATATCAGGACTGTGATTCAGGTCAGGAGATATGTGTGTGTGTGACTAGCAGCAAATGAAAAATAAACTCTTATGGGATAAAAAGGAAGTGATCTAAAAAGTTTGAGAATTACTGTTTTAAAATACAGAAGATAGGAATTCTTGCAAAAATAAGATGTGTGGGAAGGTTGTAAAAAGAGATTTTTAAATTATTTTTTAAGGGACTTTGCTAATATAAATCACTAAAGTTTAATAATTGTGTTACTAGGGATGGGTTGGACATAATTTAAAATGTTTTCATTAGCAGGATGATTGTCAGAACAGTGTTTTGATGTGGATGAAGCAGAACTAGGTAGGATAATCATAAAGGAAGGACTGGATGCTCTTATAGATAGGAGTAAAGAGAAATGAGGTGTAACAATGTAAGACTGAAAAATCTCATACTTGGGAACTGATTTCAAAAATCATTTGAAGCCTTGTCAGTTGATTAAATTTGCCCTTTGTCCCCTCCTTTCATCTTTATCAGTCTAGAATTCCCATACAGAATTAAAGGGATGTCACTATGAACAGGACTAGTGAGACTGTGAGATACAGTAAAGTACTTTTGGTAGATGAGAGTATTAGTACTGTTGTCATAAAGCAACAGCAAGGTATTTAGAACACTGTACCATTCCCACCTTCTTTGTTTTTAAAGAACTTAAAAGTGTAATATATGCTGAAAGATGCTAGGAGGCTGATTAGGGAGAATGGAAAACTTGGTTTTGAGAAAAGTTTGTTTAAAAAAAAAGTTTTAGATTGAGTAGTCTTGCAAAATGAAGGCTGGAAGATGATGCTAATACTCCTTATAAAATGTATTGGGAGGGAGGAGTGGGTAAAACTACATACATAGAGGAAAAAGTATTAAAACCAAAAGATTGTGCTGGCACAGAACAAATAATTTGGACATCAATCAACTTGAGACATGAAATTTTGGAAATGTGTACAGAGAAGTTCAGGAACAGCCTTCAGAACAGGGTAATGTGGGCAAGTAAACGGAATTAAATAAAGCAGCTCCCCATCCCCCTCCCCCCCCAAAAAAAAAAAAATCACTAAAAAGGAGTGACTGTTCAGTTAGCAACTTCCAACTTTGGCCTTTGAAGTTTCACTCTGCTTTATTGGTGCCCCATTTCTCCAGCCCCTCTGATGCTTAATGTCTTTTTCACTTTATGATTGCCCAAAGCTAAAGATGGATGGGGGTGTTGGCATGTCTGAGAAGCAGCCTGAGAAGCTCTTGCCTGCCATAATCACGTCTGGTGGACAGCAAGAATGAGGAGAGGACTCCATCTTCCTTCTCCTACCCCAGCCTGTTGTCTTTTGATGAAGACCAGGTAAAATCATACTACTGCTCTCGGTATAGTTCTCTTCTTTGGATTGCTGCTGCCCTCTTCTGCTTGCTTCCCACAACTGTTGTAGCATGTGTGGTTTTTGATGTGTTGCATACTAGGCCTTGTGTCTGTTGTGATGTGTTGTGGGAGATATTCTTGGTGGATTCCTTCAAGATTAAACTTTATCAGATGCTTGCTTGTGATGCGAGTTTAACTTACTTAATAACTTGGTAGTTTGAAAGAAATAAGAAGTAGATGGAAGGTCCCAGGAACCAGTTGCAAATGCCCGTCCCCACAATCTCACCCACCTTGCAGCTGTGTGTGTGACAGTATGGTTGTGCCACAGCACAGCTGGTAGCTGTATTCCTGTATCTGATGGAGTGAAATGCTGTTTCTGGGGCTGGGCACCATGCGGAATTAGGACAGGACAGCACTGTCGTATTTGGTTGGTACTCTTTTGTATTTACATCATAGAACTGTAAATGATCTGGAGTGTGTGTGCTGTGAGAAATAGTCTGTCAGCACTGAAGAAGCTGCCGCTGTTCTGCCCAAGTTGCTGCAGAATGGACTTAGGCCAGCATGACCTGCAGTGCTGTAGCATGTCTGTGTTGGGTGTCTGTACTGGTGCAAACCTGTGTGTACCTGTTATAGCCACATGCCTTGGAAATGTGGGGCTTGAAACCTAGGTTTCTGATGCAACACTTTTTGGGTGAAGCAGTTTCCTGTGCATAACTTGTGTAATTAAGTTTATTAAGAATTCTGGCACCCTGACAAATAGATGTATGCCTATTATGAGGCAGAGGGAAAGTGCTAGATGGAAGCCTGAGGACATAGGTGGAACTGAGGCATGGCCAGCTTAAAGGCATGCTAAGAAGATGACATACAATTTTATTTCCATGGCAGCTGCCACTCTATTCCGAGGCCGGACTGCGTAGTTTCTGCCCAGCCCACGCTCTGGCAGCACGCCTGGCCGGTGGGGTCCCGGGCCTTTTCTCACTGTGGTGGCATTACACAACGCACAGCCAGTGGGCGCAGGAACCCGTCGTGCCCCCCATAAGGGTCTCCACAGGGTCGGTGTAACTGCCCGGGGGTGGTGGATCTCTGGAGGTGTCCTGGAATAGAGCAAGGGCAGGGTCGGGTGGCTCTGAGACCATGAGGCCAGGGGGGGCTATGTGAGCTGAGCAGCCTGGCAGCAGAAGGTGGGCAACAGGGCAGGAATGGCTGCTCTTCATTCTCAGAAAATGTGCGATAGTTTTAAATCCTGAAGACCACAACACGTACAGTAAAATTCCCCTTCTCTCTAGACTGACTGGACAAGGCATGCTGTTCCTCCCAGAACCCTTTAACTGCTAATGTTCAGTTCTTTGTGATTTCTGATGCACTGAACCTACAGTGTGTAACAGTTGCAATGCTATGGTTTGTCCAGAGGTACAGATCTATTCTTTCTTTTACAAGTAGTGGTAAGCTTCTACAATGTTTGCTTGCTCTTTTGAAAATATAAGTCTTTATTTTAAAAGAAGAATAAAAGTGTGTTGTGATTTGTGACATAAGTTCCTCTCCTCTCTTCAGATACGCTCAACTGCTACGGTAACAGGAAAGATCATACACAGGAGAGAATTTCTGGCTCTAGCACTAAGTTTCATGTATTCTTGGAATAAAATTTTACTGAAGCAAAATAATTTGCAAGAATAGATCATCTCCTCAATCAACTTTTAAATATTTTATAATTTAAGGAACACTGTTCTCGCTTCCAAACCCAGATGTATCGATTACGCAGTATTGATTTTGATAAACTGTGCATTTTCCTGTATCAACAATTAAGAAAGCTTTTATTTGCCTCAGTAGCAGCAATTGAAGCAAGATTGATGTATTTATTATTATTGCATGGCAGGTTGGCAGATGTAGTGCCAGGCACATCTGTATATGGACTACAAGCAAACATGCCTCCTAATTGTTGACAGTATCCAGAAGTCAGTCAGGAGGTAAATAAATTGAGACTGGAGAAGTGGTGTCAACTTCTTAAGACTGACCCTGAACAAGAGTGTCACCTTGTACATTCCTGTTTTTTTGACCAATTAATGATGATGATGTGTCAGGGACTTCTCTGAGCATGTTTACAAACAGCACATACAAAAAAACTGAACCTTCTTGCTGTGCTGGCTGAAATGTATAAATTGTGTCATTCCAAGGATGCTTTGCTAAAAGCAGCTAAGTTCTTTCTAAACAGCTGGCATATGGAAAAAATCATAACTGTTACAGTCCAAGATACTCTGTATGTATGTAGCCATACGTACTAGAGTTACAGTTCTCTCATTTTTCTTGTCTTCCTTAGGTAAGTTCACCTTTGCTGGGAGGGTGGGGACATGAAATTAGTAGTGTAATTTAGCAAGTCTTCAGGGACTGAGGAGCAGTGTCACAGACAGAGTGACTAAAAGTATCTGCCTGTTGGGAGAGGATGGAGGATTTCTCATAGCAAGCCTTGTGGTCTATGAAGGCTACGTACGCTTACGAGGGCAGCGCATACTGCACTACCATGGTGTGGCTGGCGAGTAAAAACAAGCCATCTCACATCAGGGCTACACAAATAGCAAAAGCTTTACTTGCACATTCCCTGCGGGGTGGAATTGCTCAGCAGTTGTTTTCCTCTGTCCTGCTGGTGTAACTGACACATACCACATGGTCAAGGAGGAAGTTGTGATCACAGAGGGAAACCTGCCCCGTTACAACACAAAGCATTCCAAGCAAAAGCATGTGTGTTCCTACACTGTGTTCCTGGCTTGGCACCTGAGAAGACAGATGAAATTAGGACTTTGCTGCAAGTCCAACTCAGTATGAAGTGGAAACAGAGCACCATCACATATATTTTCTTTATTGCTGGACTTTTTTTTTTCTTTCGTTTTTTAGTAAGTAGGCATGATTCCTTAAAGGCTGAGGTTTTTAATAACAGTAAGGTTTTTCAGGTTTCTTTTTTTTTCTGTGGACAAAAAGATACCTTTGATCAAAGTTTTGCCTTATATTACAGTATTTCTGTACAAAAATAGAAGTCCAAAATCAGCTTCTTATTAGCTGATATTCCCCAATTTATTTACAGGGTACTGTCAAGAACCTTCATCAAGCAACCAGGTAAAATAGAGAACTCAATATTAAAGCAGTTGCATTGTATAACTTTGCTTTCTTTCATCAACTCTGAAGGGCTCTGACCTTTGGCAGTCAGTCTGGGTTGGAAAGTCCAGCCAGAATTATAAGAGAGTGATATCTTTAAAAGAAAAATTTAATATTAAAAACTTAAGCTGGCTTTATGGAGTATTGAACTGATAATTGTATTTCCATATTAGGGTAGTCTATAAATATTCTCAGCTACATCTCTCTTTATAATACACCAGATACAGAATGCAGACTTCTGCTACTTATATGGTAATACATATTTGCAATAGTAAAATCAATGTATGAAAATTCTGGAATTTACTTGTTAATAAAACTGCTTATAAAGTAACCATACAATTGTAACAACTATAACTCTGAACTATTAAAATGTACAGAAAGACTGTTTACACCATTGCACATACTTATTCCCTTTGCTTCAGAAGACTTGGAAATACAGAGTAATATTAGTCAAATTTTACTGACAGCTCAAATACGCATGCGCAGTGTGCACATCCATGGAAGCAAGGGGAAACAAAATGTTGGCGTCCATCAGGAAGGCTGCCAGCAGCTCTCCAAAAAAATATACCTTGCTCTTTTCCCCTCCCCCTTCCCACATGTATACAGGCCAGTAGATTAGTGCAGAATGGATGAATATAACTTTGTTTTCATGTTCTGGAAGGACAAAAAAATCCTCTTGACTTTTGTCAGCAATTTTAGGTCAGTACAAGTTGGGTTTAATATTGTAAGGCACTTATTACTGCTTGTATTGCAGTGGATCAAGTCTTAAGGCATTTGTTACATCAACTGAAGATGATAATGCTTTGGAAAGTTTTCAACAAGCCAGCAGTTCTAGTATGTGACTATTTCAGCTGATTTGCCCCTCCCCACCCTGTGGTCTTTCTAAAACAATGTTTGAAGGTATTTTCCGTGGAAACTCCGGTTCTTTGTTAGCTTGTCAACAGATGTGATCAGTATGGTCAGGTCGTTTTGAGGTCAAGCAGTGATATGTTCTTTTTAGAGCACAGAAGAACTGTTTTTGTTTTCACCTGGAGCTGCCCTGACTTCCATGACTACTCACTGATCGGGAGGTGCTGTAGCGTTTTTTCACAATCATACTGATGTAAGCTTTCATCAGCTTTGCAATGTCAACCACCTGCCAAAAGAGTATAAAGAGCAAAGTTCTTAGTAAGGTAACAGTATGTGAATGAATTTCTTTAGATGCTAGCAATGTAAAACTGTCGAGCTTTCAACAAAACCCTTTTGTGGTTAAACAACGAAAAATACTTGGCACTTCCATCCCTGTCCCTACGTCTTCCCTTTAGCTTTACAGGGATCCTGAATAAACCTGTAACATTTGTAGCCTGGCTATCAGAACAGGAAGACCACAATAACAAAATTCCTTTTTGCTCTTACCTCACTAGTTTCAAAAAGCAGTTCTCTCTCATCCACCACGATCTTGTAGGTGTTGGCAAGCGGTGCACCAAATGACAAGATATGTTCATACTGAAACACCTCCAGAGGCCTTCCTTCCCCTCGCTTGTAGACAGAAACTGCATCAGCGCTGACTCCTAGCCACAACTCTTGTGGGAATCCTCCTTCTTTACACTAGAGGAAAAAATGTAGATTAACAGCAAAGGGAACGGTGGGAGCTGCACAACACTTACTGTGGAGGTTCTTGTCTGTGACCATTTTTTTAAGTGCATATTGCTTGTCCCTCTTTGAACATAGGTTTTTACACTTCTCCTAAACTTGTTTGCAGCCCATCAGGCTAGCGTTCTGTCCCTCTGTACATTATTGTTAACTAGTAGACTGAAATGGCTACAGTGCTTGATAATGGGAGTATGCTTTTAATATCTAACACTTTATTACATCAGCTGTTGGGCATTGTGATACCATATCTATGGTTTCCCTACTCTGTAACGAAAGCACCATCTAGACAGTAGAAACTGTAGTTTGAGTGTTTAGGAGGCCGTACTCACCTCTACGTCAAAGAGCGTTGAGCCATAGCCAGGCCATTCCTTAATCAAAGCCATATACTTTGCCATAGCTTGCTCCTGATTCATCCTCTGGAGTTTTTTCCATTTGTCAATAATACTAGTCCTGGAAGCTGAGATTTCCTCTTTGACCCACATGTCTAACATCTGATCCTCCTCAACCCTCTGTTTACTGACAGAGCCACTGCGAAAACTCCTCCGCAATGTTCCTTCAAGAAAGCTGGCGCGTTTCTTCTCAGCCTTCTCTGCGGCAGTGAACGTTTTGGTAGACTGTGTAATCCGAGACTTCAGCTTTTGCAAGGGATAGACTTCCTCCATTTCTGGTACGGTGGTATGCACAGTGTAATCTCCCTGAAGGTACTGAAGACGCAAAGCTGCAAGGACCTGGAGGGTTTCTTCAGGAGCAGGATAATGTCCTCTAATCACTGCTTCATGAGCCTATCGAGGAGAAAAAAAGTAGCTTTTTATGTACAAACCAGACTTTGAAAGGACTAAGAGAGAAATGGGAAGTAGATTTACTGCCAGGTAAACCCAGGATCTGAAATAAATGATCCATTAAATAAATCAAATACCGTAAATCTCTTGGCAAATTTGTTAAATTTGTTAAACTGGGTAAGACAGGGTTTACCTGCAAGGAAATTGAGGAACTTGCTAAACGGGAATTACTGTTACTACTACAGCTCTTAGTGAACTCACAACTGAATTACTAAAAAGGAAAATAAAATGTAAAAGGGAGAAAATCAGGACATAAACACCTGATTGGGAGGAAGCCATCTGTGTTCAAGGGCATTAGGAAGAAATGGATATCTAGCTGACTGACGTTTCCAGCCAAACAAAGCCCTACGATAGCTTTGTAATAAACCTCACTGAGGGAAACCAGTCAATCTTCAGTGGATCCCAGGTAAACTTAGTAAAGAATTTATATGTTACAAATAAATGTAATCTGTCCGTAGCATCACAGATGAGATTCTGAACCAAGAAGACTCTTTCAAATCCTAGCTCTTTGTACACCCATTCAAACCTCAGATACTAGGCCTTGTGTCTGTTGTGATTTTATGACACCAAAACAGGAAACAAACATGCCTCATGTCTGGAGATACAGGAATTTCAAGCAGTTTAGTAAACTCACAGAGATAATTCGCATCTAAGTAAGAGCTAGTTCATTTACGTGTATGCTTAGGATGGAGACAAAATGTGCCTTTAAACATGCAAGATGATCTACCTGAGATTGTACATATGCAGAAGAAAGAGTTGGCTTGTGGAAATGAAGTACAGTATTTAACAGAACTAAAACTGATGACAAAAGGGAACATTCTTAATTGGCTTTAAAAAGTTGATGACTGACATCACAGCAGCCAATTAGAAAAAAAAACCCAAACCAGAACTGATATTAGAATGTAGTAAGTCACCTCTTTAAGGTATTGCTGTAATATTAATTGTGGGGATTGAATGCTTTATAACTGAAATACTATTGGTCTTGGCAAGGCATAAAATATCTGGCTAAACACCAGCCACAGCACAGAATGCTGTATGAAAACAATCTGCTGCAGTGAATGTGCTTGTTTTAGTTGTTCATAGGGAAAACTATCTAAATCTGCCTCTTAAACCAATAATGTAACATAAAATTTCTGATGCAGAGCTCTCAGGAATTTTCTTCTTACTGTTTAAACTTCATCCCAAAGCAGAGGCATTAGCTGGCTGACTCTTCGATATGCAAAACCAGCCAGCCAGCCAGAATGGCAACGTTTCTAAGCCCAACCAAGGCAACCCACTGCCCAGATCCTTCATCCAGCAATAAGCAGTTCTGGATTGAGCTACAGTAGTAGGCTCTGGAAGGAGACTTTTAGTAGGCTCATGATGTAATATGGTGCCTTAAAACCTAAACAGTGAACAAGGAAGAAATACTTTATTACTGTAAACACGTTTCTGATCCTGTGGAAGGGGAAAAAGCTTCATACATTTGAAAATTGAATTATGTCAGTTCTGGTCACATCAGGCTTGCTTACCAACAGAACATCAGTGTCTTGGCATTGCAAATAACCTTACACAGAAATCTTTATCTGTCTCTAGTGCCCACTTGAAAGAAGCTGTCCGCTGGAAGAATTTTGAGCCATTTGCAATGTAGTAGAAAAGGAGAAGGTCAATCAACAATAATAAATGCCACTGGTGACAGTTTCTGAGCAACTACAGGACTCGATATACTAGAAATCCAACTGCTGATGCATTTAATTTTCATTATAAATCAATTTCACTTATTTTATGTTTTGCAATATAGCCTCATCCTGAGCTCAGCACATTCATTAAGTGGATTTCTGCTCATCATAGCTGTCTTACGGTTACTGCTGAGACTGGAGTGATTTGTTTTACAATGGTGCCTATGAAATACCAATCAGCTTTTGAAAGAGAAAAAGCTATTGTTCAATTAGTTCTGTACGTTCGCCAACATGGGTCTCTAATAATTAATTTGCTTGCCAATTACACATATTTCACTTTATTTGTTGCACTTTCTTAAGAAAATGGTTTAATAAGAGCAAAATTAAAAGCAAGTATTATCCTTTTCTTTTTTATACAGCTTAGACCCAGTTATCCAATTTTTTACCACTATACATAAAGCAATTCACAAGCAACGCAGAAGTAAGAAAAGTCATATATGCTTCACTTATGTCAGGGTAAGCCTGTTTTGACCACTGAACTGCTTCCTTTACACTTGATACCTGAGTAGTAAGCGCATTTAGTTAAACAGAAGCATAAGCAAAACTCTCTCTGTGCTGCCTAGACGCTTTTTTCCTCCTCTTAGAAGTGCCTCGAAACAGAACTGTTGTCCTTTACCTGCTCAAACATAAAGGCAAATTCCACACTGTCTTTTGGGACGTTTTCTGTATCCAGGAAGCAGTAGAGCTTGAAGTAGAACTTCCAGTGCATGTCTCCAGCTTCAGCAGTGGCAGCAAGCCTGCATGGGTATGCGAAGAGGGAGAGAGAGATCAGATCTGTGAAATCAAACTCCTTTCTAAGTTGACACCTGAAGAATCTAAGGCAGGCATCAGCTGAATTTTGCTTTGTTAGACCTGCTGTCAACCTGGTCTTGTTGATAGGAGTGTATTGTTTTCAGCAGTATCCCTGACTAATGTCATTTGGAGATACAGATAGATACATAGACAGATAGATAGAGACAAACGTGTGTATTTAGAGCCTACAGAAAAATCAAGGACTTAAGAAATGTTGACTGAGTTCTCAGTCAGCTGTTTCTAAGTCAAATTCTCTTAAACTTTTATTTGTGGGTCAGGTGCTGATAAAAGCAACATTATTAAGTCCTATTATAAAATGTAATTGTACAACACTTTAGACATTCCTCTTTTCCCCCTCGTTATTATGTGGATAAAGGAGGCTGATGCCATACATATAACATAAAGATGACAAACAGGTATTTAGGCTTGTATTACATTTTCTTACTACAGTGCTAGGGGTTGTTTCAATTTTACTGGTACGAAAAATGATGCAAACTGCTCTGTGGTGACTTCCACGTGAAGTTAGGCACCAGGTAGTCAGAATGGCAATTCATTCCTGGAGCTCAGTTCTCCCAGTACTGAGGCAGCCACAATGCCAGTCATGGTCAAAAAATTTGTAGTAGTGGAAAAGAACATGTGGAAATAGTGATGAAAAATATTACTCTACTGGTGTCAAGCCAGAAGAAAACCAAACACAAGTGAATAGGTGGCTCAATAATTCCTTTAAGAAAAATAATAAAGACACTTTTGTTATAGAAATGGCCATATCTGTAATTCAGCTGCGTCATCACAAACAAGCAAGAGAAAGAGAAAATTCAGCATTATTGACATTGGAAATTTATTTAATTGCTACTTATTAGAGTGGTGAGAGAGAAGGGAGAAGGACAGACACACTCACTTTTCAAACTTTGCCAAGACATCAGCCACAATGGTTCTGCTTTCAATTGCTTTATCAGTAGTTCCATTGTATTCAAACAAAGCAAACATATTTCTGCTATCCTCCATGGCCAAGCCACGAATTAACTTTTCAACCACCTAAAGAACAACCACACATGAAAAGAACATAGCATGGAAAAGCAGCACCAAAGAGTAAGACAAATAATTAGAAGAAAATTCAGAGCTAGGTTTTACATTAGACTAAAAATGTTGCTAACACCTTCTTATTAGCAGTATTAATTGATGTCAAATGCCATTTCAATTTTTATACTAAATAATGCTGGTTCTTTTAGAGTATGTGTGTGCTAACACAGGGCCAGATACAACCCCTATATGTCACCAACTCAGCAAGAGTCTTCCAGCTTTAGGAAGCAACTTGGCTCTCATGCACATCAGTATCTACTGACGTTATTCCAATAAAGCCTCTACCGAATTGCTTAGTCTTTCCTGTAATTTTTCCTGTAAGAGAGAAATATAGCTGGGCAATCCTTTGCAGAGTAAAGACAGTTTCTATAGCAGAGATTTCTTCAAACACACTGGGGGGGTGAAGGAGAGCTCTGGAAGCTTTCCCTCCCCTGAAAGGAGAGACCGGTAGAGAAAAACCTCAGGGCTTCCAAATTTTAACACTACTACTGACTGGAACTGGCACGTAAAGGGACACACGGGTTTTGTGCCAAAGCCGTTCTGTCACCACTTCTCACCTCTCCAGCTGTAGTGTGCGAGTTGATTGTAATCTTACAGGAGCCCCCACCATGGCAATAAACTGTGGATGTCATTTCCTGCCTGCCGATCAAAGCTTCTATTTCATCCCGTGATGGCACAAACTCTCTGCATTTTGTTTTCTTCAGAGATTCGTAAGTAAAAAGTGCGTATTTCTCCATTTCCGTTCCTGGAAACTGGTCACGAACCCTGTGAGATAAATATTAGTACTTTAAGCTGCCAGTCTGTGAAATAGAAAGCTTACTTATTTAAGAATGGATTTTACCCTTGAAAGTATTTCTGTATCCAGTATACTATTTAATTGACATGCTCAAAGGTTTATCTTCACTGTCAAGGAAAGTGTACTAACTTGTGATTTACTATGGGACAACATATCTGCATTCATCGTTTGGTTCTACAAAGCTAATGGAAAGCAAAACCTGAACTACCTTCATAGCATTAACTACCAGAACCTTGTAATGACTCAGATTTGACAGCAAGATAACTATAAAAATCTTGTAATCAACTCTCCTTTTTGTCAGCAACGGTTGTTGAATGAAGACAAAACTGCACTAAGGTACTTCAGAAAAAAGCAATAAAACATATTTTTGACTGCTCATTTTTGTGGTAGCGTCACTTAGGATACTTCATTTCAATTCCTGCTTTTCTTAAAGACTCTCTCTAGACCTTACTGTTCAGCAGTTATTATTATGAGTATTCACTAAAAATTTTAATGAACTCAACTCTTAATTATTGAAAACTGTTGCATTCAGGTAGCTTTCAGTACAGTGTTTCTATAATATTTCCAGTAATAAAATACCAGCTTCTTAGAGCTACTGAGGTTTAATTTATGTGAAGTACAGTGATTTGTGATCGACAAGACATAAAAAGATTACTGCAGGATTACAGCAATGACTATGTATCTGTAATATTGAAATCTGTAATACTGAAACCAACCTACAAATGTTGTATTAGCTGCTATTTTTTTAACTGGGAGACCAGTTTATGAACTGAGTTAAATTGAGAAAGTGAATCAATGTTGGATTTTTTCATTTTAACAGTTATATAAAGTAATTGATGTTTTGCACTAATCTTACTTTGGTTGAAAGGTGTATCTTCAATAGAAGCATTTTACAAATATTTATAAAATAATTACATTTAGCAAAGCGATTTACAAAGCCCACGCTCTAGCACAAACACAGACAAGACTTAAATTATTGAGAACAGTTTGTTGTTAGAGGACTAACTTTGCTATTTACACACTCCCTGTGTTCTGCTGCATCACAGCAAGAGGAAATCCACATTCTGGTTAATGCTGAACTGTCAAAAATTATTTATTTGTTTTTTAAAATGGTCGCTAATGTCTTAAAATTAGATTTGCAAACAGACATTTCTACCTCAAATACATCTTTAAACATTCTAATGTTCTTTTATGTGCATGGTGCATACCTCACAAAACTAAGATAAGCAGGACGAAGAATTTTTAACAGGTTGGACAGTTGAGAATGAGACCTGGGGATACTGGCTGCGACTCATTTAAGCAACTTCATACAATTACAAAATGTCCCCCCTTGGGTCAACATTAACAAATTATGCAGTCAGTTTAGTGGGATTTTGCCTGATTCTTCAAATGGGAATAATTCCACCTAGATCAAACACTTTTCTTACCACAATTTTTTTTAGATTCATGGCTTGGCACAACCAATTCACTGAGTGAATGCACCCTGAAATCTCACTTCAAGATGTTTAAACGCTGTTACAGGTGGTGAGGAAGAAAACAGTGAGTTAAGAAACTTCTTTTCATGGTCTAGTAGTTCAAAGCCGCTCACCTTTTGAGATGGAACTTCAGATATTTGAGGATGCTGCGACTTGGCAGAAACGTGCAACTCATGCAGGTGAGTATTTGCCAGCTGTAGAGGTTGCCCACGCTCCCAGGGTTAGGCACTTTATTGGTCTGCTTGATGAGCTGACAGTAGAGCTCATCTCGAAGAGGTCGTAAATCATGTCCTGTTTGCAGGATACCTTGGATTATAGGGATGGGATCGGACATAGACTCCAGCTGCTGTAGAGAATTAAATATCTTGATGGCTTCATCCTGTAGAGTTGTGTAGCCTTTGTCTTTCAGCACTAGAAAAGAAAAATAGGGAGAAAGGTGCTTAGACTGAGATACGAAAGAGAAAGCACTCAGGCTTAATACAGGAATTGCTTAATGCTATTCTGTAACCCTTATTATGCAGGATATTAGACTGGATCTTTTCCATTTCAAATGTATGATGCAAACTCATTTTATGAGCTATTTTGCTATTGAGATTTGATCTGAAATTAACAAAATCCCATTTTAACATTTTCTGACAACATAAACTTAAAATGTGTATCTTGCTTGCTCATGTGTTTTTGATGGAGAATCTTCCTTCCAGAGCAATACACACTGCTGAAGTGTCTATCACTTTTTCACTGTCACCAGAAAGTGAAAATCTAATCAGATCATAAGTGAGGTAAAGCATGACTGTGCTACAGAATGTGACAAAGATACACGGCATCACTTTTATCTACAGCAGTAGCATTTCAATTAAACCCAAATGCTACTACTAAACTAAATCATTGCCATGAAACTGCAACTTGCTTTTTGAGTGCTGGAAAAGGTGCTGATTGGTTTTTGTACTACAGGTTATTCAGCCTGGGCTAACAACTTTACAATCTACTTAAAAGCAGCATGCAGTTCTTGGGTTCAAGAAATGGAAGAGATCACTCTGATGTCTGAAACAGCTAGGCCCACTAACCATCAAAGCACAAAACAGTACAAACGTGTCTTATGAATATGAAGCTTCAAACGTGACATTACATTAATACAGAAAATAACTAGAACTCAAGCGCAACTCAAGGCAATAACTAAGCATTGGTCCATCTGTGGAGCTACATTCAGTATAGAGAGACTTTGGCAAGACTTCTGCCTCAGAGGGAGCTAGCCGTTCCTGTCCATGGGGCATCGAGAGCAGCCATGCTGCACACCTGAGCATGGGACAACCAGCTCAAGTGCCAAGACCACCAGAACTGTGCCTTGCCACTGCACAGGAGGAGGAAGAGTGGGAAGAGAAGGGGAAGGTTTCTCTTAGGATTTTCCTTTTCCTTGCCATTTGAGCAGAAGGATATTGCTTGAGTTACTAGGAAGTCTTGCATGAAATACCTTAGCTTTTCATCAACTCTGACCTCTCACCCTCCTCCCAAGGATGAAACTTCCGATCTGAATCATATCTTGTTTAATACACAGTTGCAAAATAAGATAAGCAAATTCATTTCAGGACACCAAATGGCTCTGACCCATTCATTCAAAACGGACTTCTAAAGTTAGCGATTGAGCGAAAGATATTAAAAGACATGATTACACCTATTTCAGGAGCAAATGAACCATTGCTTTTTAAAATCATGTCCACTTAAATCTTGCTTCCCATAAATAATGCTTCCTAACACAACTGATGAAACTTACACTTGCTAATTGGAAGTTGTGGCTGCTGCAGCTCCCCACACAGGGTGGGAAGCAACAATCATTGGAGAATACGACTCAAGGAGACTGAATGGGTTGGGTTCATTATTTCAGTGCAAGGCTTTTCAAACTCAGTGGCCTTAGCTATGTTCCCGAGGCTAACAATCTTGTATTACAGCAGCAATAGCAACCTTCGCTTCTCTAACACCCATGCAGGAGCCCTGCAAACCCATGGCTCTATGCTAGACAAACTGCTATCCTCTACCTCCTGGAAGAGAACAGGGAAAACTGCCTCTTTGTACTATAGGCATATATTTTGCCTACCATTACTTCACTATAGCCCATTGACTAAATAAAAACTCACGTCCTCTGGTTTAGTCTTTCATATGGAAAAGTGTTTCTATGCTTGAAAAACTTACAGTTTAGATTGATGTCCCCATATGGCAGTGGCAGTAACGGCGAGTGCAATGGATGATGAGTGTAACGGAGAATAGGGTTTCTCTTATAAATCTGTTCAACCACATCAGCATTCAGGCAGTTTTCCTATTGGGGTAAGAAAAAAGCAGGATTTGGGGTCCAGCATTAACAATAATGCAAATGCTTTGTGCCTTTAGGTTGGCTGTGAAAAAATTCATCATCAATGCTACCAACACTATTTGGTGCTAAACCAAGTGGGTACTGTGGCTCCCATGGCACCCTGCTCGCTGTGGATGCTCAGTATCTGCTAACCTCAGGCCTTGCATAAGCTTGCTTATCTGCGCAGTAAAAAACAAACTGCAACAGAGCTGCAGGAGACAAAAATAAAGATACATAAAACTTTTTTGAAGCGTGCTTTCATTTTACAATTTTAAAATTTTACAATATTTCATAATAGGAATTAAGATGTCTGTATTCAAGTTTTATTTAAAAATATTTCTCCAGCATAACTAATTGGCCTTTTCAGTTAGAATCTACAGGAGCTGTATCGTAGCAAAATAGTCCAGAAAAACTGCTGCTGTAAACCTGGAGGAGGTTTGGACTCTGACATCCAAATACTGTTTGTTTTTAGGCCGTGTCTGACAGATGTGTGACCACTGCCTTCTATCAACCCTCAACTTCCACATATGTCTGCTGCTCTGAAGAATAGCGTTCATAGTCTTGGAATTTAGGACCTGATACCTCTTTTCCATGACATATGAGGTGGCACCCTCTAAAGGAAAAGATTTGTAGCAGTTCTCCCCCTTGCCTATTTTTTTTTGTCTCTTCTGAGAATGATCTTCCTCTCTCCTGAAAGTACATTAGCAAAAATCTCCAGAAAGACATTCTCCGGCTATGCATGCAAGGTCTCCAACAGGAGCATAAAGCAGTAAGCATTAACTGAATATAGTTCTCATCACGCAGAGACACAAGATGCTTAGCCTGTGCTATCACAGAACAAGAAACGAACCATAATGAAAAAAATGACAGGATCTGTCCAGTCCACGTCCTGGTGGGCTGCTCACTGTGGACATGCTAACTCATTAACCTGCACACTGTGCTCTACTGCCTGGTACAGCAATGTCAGTCAAGTTATGCAAACCAGTAAAACTCGTTACTGTTTTCATGGAAAAAAGTTCTTACTCTTGCCTTCCAAGCTGCACTTCATACTTTGTTCTTCTACTGTTTAGCTAGAAATTCCTTTATCAGGTCATTGAATAAATTCCGGTTTGACAATTTCTGTCCATGTCACTGTGTGATTAAAACTCACATTTTCTGCTTTATTACCCCATATGGCAAAGCCAACATAAAAAAAAAGAGACTGATTTCAAATATTTAAGCAACCGTTCTTTTCAACCCCACACCCGCCTGTTTGTGCCTACCTTAATATCCTGAATGAGTTGCTGAGTTGGTGTATCAATTGGCGCTTTTGTGTCAATCACATTCTGGATGGCACTTGACCAGCGAGTCGCCTCATTAAGCAATTTTGTATAGAGACGGTAACAATGCTTGCGTCCGTATACAGTTACATTCCAATAACCTAGCACAACAGTAGGAATTAATAATCATAGAAGCTGTATCTGTAAAAATACCCCAACTTCTCTCTGAAAACAGCTGTAGTCCCATCAGACCCTGAGTCCTGCATTCTGGATCAGGCTGGCAGTTTTTCAGGAACTAAGATGATGTATGGCTAGTTACGTCCCATAATACAGATACTATGGTATTACAGAAGATTGTCTCCTTTAAAAAAGCCTAGGAGTAATCTCAGAGTACAGCCACCATCACACACCCTCCCATTTTAGCCAGTGATCTTAGTAACTGTGACTATACGACAACACTATGGAATACTGCTAGCTACTTGTGGGCCCCTACTTCTCCAGTTCTGTCTGTAACAGGAAAATGTGAGACAGTCTGGCATTGTATGCGAGTCCTTTCATCGTCTGTGGCACACGTACAAACAGGTATGGCGTATGAACTACCTCTTCTGTAAAAAAGTCATTAATTTCACACTAATGAAGTGGCAACTATGACAGAGCATTTAGGTTCAAATTCTCTCTCTGCATCACTGTACAGGCTTTTCATGAAGCAGATTCAATTAAAGAAAATCTATTTCATCTTTCACTAGTGAAAGCCTCTTTGAAGTGTCAGTGACCCCAATGAGATTCTATAGGACTGCCAACAGTTGCTTCTCATTTGCAAACAGCCACTTCCAAGTTGAAGACCGGTTTTGAAAATGCACAGGGGAGCTGACTCAGAGGTAGTATGTAGGTTAGCACAAACTGGACTCTTACGCGAGATCTCCCTATACTTGCTCCACCAATATTAGTCCTCTTAGTTCCTCAGCACATAAAATAATGTATGAGGAGAGCGCTACCCATGTTTTTCCCGAGGTCTTTGATGTGTAAGCGTAAGTGTGCACACTAACTTAGCAGCAGTGTCAGTCTATGATAACTTGAACCTTGGTGAGAACAAATTTTACTCCTGTATACATTATTACCTCTGTTTTTCACCCAGTAATTCCCTGTAAAATGCCTCAGTGACTTAGGAACCTCATTTGCTCATCAAACTGCAACTGTAATAATCCATTTAAAATATCCTTATGCACTGTTTGTTGCATCACTAGGTAGGCAGGACAGAAGGCAACTGAAAGCATATTTGAACAAGAGCAAACAATTACCTGTCTCTTTGAAGATTTTTTCATCAGGTGGGACCACTGAGCAGAGGCTGTTCAGGACCAGTGTACCCAATTTCAAAGCATTTTTCTCTGAACTCTTGTAGTAGTCCAAAGAATTATGCGTCAAAACAAACCAACGCTTCTTTAGTTTTAATGAAGACATCTTTGGGTTGTTTTTTACTTCCTTGTGTAGCCATCCTGTCAAAGACACAATTTGAATCACACTTCTTTTTTTTTTTTAAGGAGTTGGACAAAATTAAGTTGCTAAAAGTTAGTTGTATGCTTTTAACAACAAGAAAAATATGATGTGAATTGTTTAGCCCACATTCTAAACAATTTTGAGTAAAATTCTCAAACAACGAAATGATGAAGATACTATGTAAGATCCATATAAGAACTTTTCTACTTTGGTGTTTACCTTGAAAAATTTCTTTTGTCAACGTACAAAAACACTTTTGTCATCATTACAGTGTTTTCTTACATGGCACAGCAGGAGTATAATTTCAACTGTATTAATTTGTGAGCAAACTCCACCATACAACGATGAGGCTCCAACACTGCCATGCAATGCTAGCATATTACCCAGACTGTATTGTGGGAAAAATCTCTTTGAGGCTTAATACATGTTAATTACTGTGTTACTGCCCCACTCAGTTCTTACCCCTCACAATGAATTCTTGTCCCTCCACTCTAGTGTCCCCCTTCGACCTTTGCAGCAGTGTTATCCAGTGATGCATCTCTTCAGGAGTGTCAGCATTACAGTGAAGAACACGATTAGCAGTGATGATCACAAATGAATTGGGTCTACAAAAGTAAATGAAGATTGAAAAAGCCTTTACAATCAAAATAGGTACTGGTTGCCTCACTACTATAACCATAAACACTATGCATGGTTTGCATTTTCTATTCAAATACTGTCCCCCTCTAAAGCATTTATTTCACCACCACTAAACCTAACAAACTTTAAGCATTTGTAAAGACTCAATTATGTTGGATTCGCACCAAAATGCTCAGGCTCTGAATGGTGGGAAAGTTTACATCAAATTGCAACTTGTCCTATCTCAAAATAAACCTATGGTGAGAAAAGCCTCCAATCTTTAATCAGCTTTGGACATGAATCAGAACTCTATTTCAGGGTCAGATCTATTTAGAGTGTCTGCTTCAGCAGTTACATTAGCTAAAACCAACTACAGTTTACAAAGGTCTACAGTGAAGCAGCATGTGAACACAGATTCTTTTATTTTTAATGCAGTGCAACCCAATTTGCAGAGAGTACAATCTATTTTTAATGAGAGTCTGGCTTTTATCCAGTCCTACACCAGGCTTCACTGAAGCATGAAGAACTAGCCCAAGTGAACTGTGCTGATGGCTCTCTGGATTAGAGAGGCAGGTTCTTCAGCTTAGAAACACTTGCTTTAACCCATTGCCATTTATTTTTTCATCCTGGAACACACACAGTTTTTAAGAACTGTATCAGATGTAGAAAATGGGAACGATGCAGTCTGGGCCACGCCAGGCACAAGAAGCTCACAGGCCTTCCCTTTACAGTTCTTGCAAGAAGGTAACTGGGTAGAAATTGGAACCAATCAAAGAATTGTTTATGGGGATGGAGAGGTTCACCTAAATGTGATACCATTCTCCAAAACCAGTGTGTGCCATGTAAAAGCTAAATGGATGGCAGGATAAAGAAAAAAGTAAATGAAATTATTAGAAAACTGTGTGAAGGGGGGTTACAGTAAATCAAGTAACATGAGAAGTGTGTGAGTTATCTTAACAGTTATCTCAGAGTTATGTACAGCTAGTGCTTACCAGTGCCATAGAAGGGAGTAAGGGACTGATGAGAATTCAACATTTTGGTCACACTCACCGTGGTGCTGAAGTGTTACATTGTTCAGGAAGAGTGGTGGGTGAGGAAACAAGTGGGCATGTGAACTGAACAGAAGAATTTTGTTGACTATGTTGTAAATTGTGTGAAGAGGAGGAAGCTTTGGATTGAGCTACTCGAAGCACGCTCTAGAAAGCTGGATAATGGGATATACAAGACAGAAGCTCTAGGTGAGCTGTAGCAAGAGAACTGAAAAAGGAGAGGGCTAAGGTATAAACTGAGGTAGATCAAGCTACTGAACAGGAGGTTATGATCAACAGTAGCCAATCTTCCAGGCTCCCGCCTCCTCCTCCCTGGTTTAGGAAAATAACGGAAGCCCCCGTCTTGGGATTCTTTCTGAATACAGATTCAAAGGGCTCTCTGCTCAGCTTCTCTTTTTTGAGCTTGCAATAGTGGGTTCATATGTGACAAGATAAAAATAATCTATTGCATGTATTAGTCACATTCGTTTCCTAATTGAAAAACCTTCCATCACTGATTTAGACTCAGAGAACTGAAAAAAAAATCAGAGAAAAAAAAAAAAATCTGTGTGAAAAATGCTTACAGGAGAATTGCCTTTCTAACTTAAAATTTTGAAAGCTCTGAACATTGGTGTTGTATTCTTTAGGAAACCTGGGCTTATAATCACTGTTACTTGTGGAATTGGGGTCTTGGCAGGCCAAGGACAAACCAGTAACTTAAACCCAGCTGTTCCACACATCTGCGATGAGGAGACTGGAATGAACTCCAACAGTACAAGTAACACCTCACAGCCAGTAATCTTATAAACTGCGTCATAGCCTGAACCCAGATTACTTTTTATCCCCCAAAACACTGTTACCAGTTAAAAAATTAAGACCGGCCTGCCAGTTCTTATTTGTGCTGCGTTGTCTTCTTTGGTACAAGACATTTTATTCTGGGAAATAATTCTCATCCCTGTAGAATACAACATTCTTGCATGAGATGATGAACAAAGAAATGTTAAAATGTTTTTTTCTGCCTGCTAGATTGCTTAAGGACTCAAAAATAAGCTGCTCTTCTTCAGGAGCATTACTTGTATAAATAAAATAAATATTTAATCTTCTACTTTTGGATTACTTTAGTAGCTGAAGCAGTGTCAGGGAAATTAGCAAAGCCTCCACAAAACCTACCACAATTCCTATTCCATGTTTGAACATGTGGTGTTCAGTACTATGAAAAGGGAGGCAATAATGAATCACTTTAATGCATGGCTGGTCAGTAGAATATAGAGACTAAGGTAGAAAGCATCCAATTTTGGCTGGAGAAAGGAGAAAAAGAAAGTCACCAGGGATGGTTCTGACTTACCTATCTGGATTGTCAGCAGCACAGACAGAATCAATCAGTCCTACGTCGAGTGTACCCTATTAACAAATATCCAACCAGAAAAGGAGGAAGACATTTACTATTACATTACAGTACTCTTCTCAGAGACAGGTGAAAGGAGCAGCAGCTTTAATTAAGGAAAATGAAATCCAGATTTGGGCATCAGTTTCTCTTAAAAATTAAAACTGCCAAGGGGCAAACTAAGAGACTCAGATAAACAGATCCAGTGTAAGATTATCTCTAGCTAAGATGGAGGCAGCTCAAAACCTGCTCTTATTTTTCTGTGCTTCCAAACCTGCTTGAATTTTTCACCTAAAAGTGCCATCCAAATATAAAAGGCATCCTCTCAGAACAAACTTCTGGAGCCATTAAGCAGAAGTTTTTATTTCCCTTTGCTTGATACTAGGTTCCAAATTTATCCCATATATTCCCAGTGTATGTTGTACAGAATGATAAATGCAGGACCAGAGAAATCTCATTAACTGTATCTTTGCAAAACTTCAAACTCAAGCATACACTGTGGTGTGATAGGGAACCGGACCAGAAAAAAACTCCCCCCAAAGCAACACTAAGTTTTCATCAAGGTGAACGATGAGAGAGGAATCAGCCTCCAGCCAGCGTCACAGCTACCACTGCGTTTAAGGAAAGCCAAGTTGTGACTCTTAGAAGCTGTGGCCACCACAGTACCCCTTGTTTTTTAAAAATATTTGCTCTGAAAAGTTCTTCAGATTTAGACTTACCACAGCATTCTGTGGGTTTGCCTGCTCATCATGCATCTCTCTTATCTCTTGCTCTGTGGACGCATGGACTTGACTCAGTACACTAAACCACTGGCTGTGGAGAGAAAGGCAGCAGTGTAAGTAAAATGTTGCTTCTATACAAGCCTCCTGTCACCTTTGTTCTGCAGAGATCTAGCAGGTTCTGCAGGTTTTTGAAATTGCTTAGGATTCCTTCTGTCAACACGCATAACAGCAGCAAGGCTTTATGTCAGTTCAAGTAATACTGGGTACAAGCAAGCCCCTCCGTATCTCCCATCCGAGCTCGTCATACCCTGCTTCCTGAAGACAAATACCTCGTACAAAAAGTGGCAGTAAGCACACTGACACATCTGAGTGCTTAGCGAGTATTTGTAACACATTCCCCACATTCCATCTGGAAAAAAATACATTACTAGCTACACACAAAGCCCTTAATGGGACACCTAACCTTCAGATTATAAATTCTGCTGCACTGATAGCATGACTGGTCATAGTTTCTTATCATGACACTTCTGCAAGGACCACCCAAGTCCATCAAGTCCTCTGTAGAAGCACGACTGGAGGGCAAAAAGAATAAAAACCCCAAGCAAACGCCTCTACATTATTTGTTCCCTACGGAGCATTGGAAAATCCAGCTGCTGGGAGCTCCAGTGAAGTTGAACCAGAGCAAATTTGTGCCACTCCAGTGGCCTTGTGTACATCCACAATGGGAAAACTGGCAGAGAGGTTTCCAGTACTTCAGTCCCTAGCGCTGAGCAGCAATTGCAGAAGGATTTAATTCCAACCACGCCTTCTGCTTCTGGGAAACCTCTACCCTCCTGGCACTTGGATATGATAAAGCTCAACTGCTCTAAGCAATCCCACTGAAATCGGAGGGCAGAGCTTGGCCTGTTCGGCAGGTTCCTGAATGCCATTCTTTGGTACATGAATTTGCCATTCTAACGAAAACCACCTGGGGCCAAGTTTTCAAAGGGCTCAAAAGCCCAGCCTTCAAAACAGACTCCTCACTTTTCTGCAGAGGCTGCTCCACCACCACCAGCTTGAGGAAACAAATGCAAAACTACTGGCTTGAAAGACAAAGCTATCTTTTCTGCAATTGCTGATAGCCACAGTATTTATGCCTATGACACTGAAGTGCTGCCTCCTTAACTCCGGCATTCAGAAGCCAACTGATCCCCATCACGCAGGTATCTGGAAACCGAACCGCCAAAATAGCTTGAGAAAACCTGTGTAGTCTGTCAAACAGTACCATTGCTGCCATGTCCTAAATCCTTTCTAACAGCTTATGCTTTCATTAGAGACAACACAAGGCATGAAGAAAAACAAAGATTTAGAGTGCCTGACAATAAAGAAGATAAGAACACAGTTCTGATTCTTTTGTTAAGACTCAGAGATACCCACAGAGAGGTTGTGCTTAACACTTACTTTGCTGGATGTAATAATTTATCATGGGATTTTAAAGAACAATTAAGAGTTTTCAGAATTTCATGTAATCTTTGTGTAAACAACGAAAAAGAAATTAATCACGGTACTTTGCGAAGGCCAAAGGCAAATTCTACTCTCCTTTTGCTTTCATCCCTCTCAGGACCTCCTTTGGTTGTCAGCTGAGTCCTAGAACCCAGGAATGGGGAAAAAGACAGACTACGGGTTTGAAAGGAATAAACCCTCAGCAATGGCTGCCAACTGAAGCATTACTTCTTTCCTCAAATACGCTTCCATGATCAAAATAGTAATTACTCTTTTGGGGAGAGTGTCAGGTTTCTCTTGCTTTCTCCCATCATTTGAACAAAAAGCAACCTCAAATCATGATCTAGCCCATGTACAAAATACGTTTTTCAATAGCAGATCCAGAACCAGCACAGTCCAATAATTTTGTATCGACTTTTTAACAAGGCCAAACATTAACGAGGCTTTGACTTAAGTCCATCTGCAGATCCTTACACATCTCCCTCACTAAAGATTTCCTGGGATGACTGAGAAAAAAGAAACATGAAATACACTGGTAAAATCTGGATGGTGTGTTATGTGTACTGTACACAACAATAGCATAGAGTCTCTCCTCCCCGTGTTTAAGAAAGAAATGAGAGATGTGTGACAACAGACAATTTCTTGTCTGATAATTTCTTATTGGTCCCTCGGGCACGTACACAAGTCTAATAGAAGACACTTTAGCTAAGCCTTCATTTTAAAATATACTCACATCGCACAAGAATCTTAACAATGAGTACTGGAAAGCTCATACTTATTTCAGGGGTAATTTTAAGGATGCCTAAAAAATGAAGAATTCTTCTGCATTGTAAGCATTGCTAAACTCATACTTAGGGTCCTGTGATATATATAGGAAGGTATCATACCTTTAAAAAGAACAGAATACAAAGCAACTATCAAGGCTTCAGAGTAAAACTAGCTCAAGTGTTGTTGACATAGAGATCCTGTATTCTGGCCTTGGGGCAGCAAGGCAGTGGGTAATAAGCTTTGATTACTAAGTTCGCTTTATTTAAATGCTTGATTTTTATGGGCAAACATATTATTATCTTGCACGAACTGTAGTGTGGGGATTATTTCTTTTTTTAAAAAGATGCACTACAACTGATCTGACAAGTTAAGCTTGCTCCTCACCTACCAGCCTCCCCTACAATTTGATATGGATCCTTTAGCAACAAAACAAGACCCTCTTTAAATCAGCAGAAAAGGAAACACTCTGTTGCACGCCTTTCTTATCCATGAACACACTTTCGCCCTAAAATCCAGGGACCAAATAACAACTTTTATCTGAAAAAAATTTAAGCTCTGCTTAGGCAAACAGATTCCAACCCTAAAGAACAGTACTTTATTTCAGGCAGGTTACTGGGTCTTAAATACTGATTTAATCTCTGCAGCTAAACACAGCAGGGCAATGCACAAGACAAGCAGTAATGGCTGATGACTGCCTCTCTACAGACATACTGCATTTCAAAAAGTTGCTAGCAATAGATGGGGTAACAGCCAAGTTCCAGGCAAATTTTCATTGGCAATCTGACTCTTCCCAGTAATGTTCTGCCACAAGATTTTCTTCTCAGCAGGCCTTCTGAAAATGTGTTAAATAACACGTTTAACACAGACTGAATATTTTGTGACAGTGGGCAAACAAATTAGTGATAAGCACAAGTCAGAATGGCGTAGAGGTTAAAAAGGGAAAAAAGAAAAAAGAAAAGAAAAAAGAAAAGAANAAGAGAAAAGAGAAAAGAGAAAAGAGAAAAGAGAAAAGAGAAAAGAGAAAAGAGAAAAGAGAAAAGAGAAAAGAGAAAAGAGAAAAGAGAAAAGAGAAAAGGAAGGAAAGGAAAGGGAAAAGGAGAAAAAGAGAAAAGAAGAGGAGAAGAGAAAAAGAAACAGAAACAGAAAGAGAAAAAAGAAAAAAGAAAAAAGAAAAAAAAAAGAAAAAAGCCTGATGATTTTCATACCTTGCATCCTCAGGAGACTCAGCAATTAAATGGTAGGTCCTATCACCCATTATTAGATCAATGCCGTTTTCTTTGCCTGTATTATCAACAATCTCTCTGAAAAGAAGGAAATGCCAAGATTGAGCATTAGAGATTTTCAACATTTTGAAAATTCTGTTCTGCTGAGAGGCTCGCAAACTACCAATACTTAAAATAATAGCAGTCAGCCTTAATCAGGTTCAGTTGCACGACTGACAATGTCATGTATCAGACAGTATTAAATCACCAAACTATAGTTGTTGTGTTTTCTGCCTATAAGGTACAAATTTTCAAACTACTATAAATGTTTCTATACCAAGTTGACTATTCTGCTATTGTTTTATCAAGAACTAAAGAAAAAGCATTATCAAACCTCAAGAGATGCAAGGATAACTGAGTTGAGAAATAGATATATTTCTGAACTGATTGCATACCAAATTAATTCTTGGAGCGGTAAAAAAAAAGCTCTTGAAGATTAAAAACAAAAAGCAAACAAAACCTGGATTAGAGATTCTGTGTGGCTGAGAGCCAACATAAAGACAATTCCAAACATGACTTCCCGAAAAAGCTGAGCACTCATCTGCTGAAAAGTTACATCTTTCTAATTTGTAGTTTGGACATCTAACTATCAATATATTAAACAATCGTGAACCACAAAGCACAAGATTTTTAAGGAGTAATTTATGTATTGCTTCAGGTTTTCCTGAAGCTTAAGAAATCAACTTGATTTTCTTTTTGCTGCTTTATTGTATTTGAAGCTTATTATTTCCTTAACTAGCTATACTTCCTTACCAGCTATACTATTGTCATAAATCTCTATCCTATAAACAATATATGCGAGCTCTGCTTACCAGACTCATGAGGACAATTTATTAAAATAAAAAGCTGTAATTCTGTACCATTTTCTTTAATTTGGTTTCCTTCCTTCCCAATAACAGTGTCCAAGAAAATACCTACCTGTTCTGTGTTTTAAGTGAATCAACCTAAGATGATTATTTAATTTGAATGGGGTCCCTAATGTGGAGTGGTGAAATAGGTAAGTCACACGGTATGTTGGGAATGCACTCAGTGAATATTAAAGTTACCCAGAAAAGCTATTACTTATTTCTCATGACATACAACTCTTTAAATACAAATACTCTTTCTTTTAGCTGTTTTACACACAAATAGCCATTGAGTGAGCCTACAGTTCAAGTTAGGTTCAACAACCTTTACCTGACAATTTTAAAGGTACATTCAGCAAAGAACTTCTATAGGACACAGTCAATGAAACAGTGTGGTGACAACAAAACCCACCAGGTTTAAACATGTGAGAAAAATATGCTAAATAAATACTATGGTACATGAGACAGAGAAAAATTCAGTTTCAACAACAAAACAAATTGTGGTAGGAACTTCAGTCTCTATTCGGATATTTACTTGACAGCCAGCAGCCCGTTGGCTTTACAAGGGCAAGTCAGGATACTCACTGAAACTATTTACTTTGTCCTGCTTGAAATCATGCTCCAGTCAGGACTTCCAAAGGAAAGATTAATCTAAGCTTTCAATTTAGTTTCAGTACTCCATTAAATTAGCAAAATAAAATGGATAGTTGCAGATTACAAGGAGCAGAGTGGAATCAAGTGTTACAGCCATTTCTATTTTTCTCTACCTTGGAAGAAAGCTTAGGTACAGTTTTACACAGAAATGAGACTACCACCATTAGCATGCTCTAATTTTTAAATTAGTTAGATAATCTGTAAATTCATAAAGCATACTGACTGTTGAGAAGGAAAAATACCACCCCTTAGAAAACTTTTCAATGCATGCCTCAGGAAGCATAGAATTTTAAGGGGTAAGGAACTTTAGTTAGCAAGACGCAAGTTATTAAGTTAGGTTTATTAATTCTATTTTTTTAATGAATATATGCATTTTAAAGACTTTTCTACACTACCACAATTATTTTAATCATGAAAAAATTCGTAAATGCATACAGAAGATACAGCTTTGACCCACGCTAACTTAAATATATTCAGGGCCTATTAATTCCACCTTCTCCATTCTAGGTTTGCCTGCAGCTACAGACTTGGCAACACACCCCAAATTGCCTTGGGAATCCTTACAGACTAAGTAGGGCCTCTAGTCTGGGAGAAAGCATAGATGGGTTCATTATAGCAGCAGTTTTCTGAAGTATTTGGCGCTAACTTAGCTCTGGAGCACTCTGTAGACTTAAGAGAGAGCTAAGTAAGGACAACACTTGCTCTCAACAACTTCATCACACACACTCTCATGCTTGCATTCACACAATTTGAAGGCAGGACACTCAACATCTTCCCAGATTAAGCCCTGAGAAGTATTTAGGAGGAACTATGACTAACATACAAACACACAAAACCTACTTGGCTGTTCGGACATCAATGGCACCCTTTAGCTTTTCTTCACTGTCATTTTCAAAGTACATCAACCTGGACTGCCTGAGAACAAACCATCGTTTCTTCCAGTTCCTTCTGGAAAGCGTAGATGATCCACCCCCCTTTTTGTGGAGCCAACCCTGCTTAAGTGCTTCCTGCTTGGAACGAAACCACAGGAAGGTCTCATCTTTCAGGACACACCAGCGTCGCTTCCATGTGTTTATTAAGCCACCTGGCAAGAGAGACAGATGTGGGCTTATACGTAATTAAGACAAACAATTATATTATAAAACAGAAGCTGTGACCAAACCAATGCTGCAAGACGTGACCAACAATGCTGTACTTACACTGAGTCTCTGCTCTAAGCCACGAAACCAAAGATCTCATTTTTGCATAGCCTTAAGGCCACCAATATTGTTGGCAACCTAAAGACCCTTGAACTAGAAATTATAATAAATCTCTCTATAAAAAAGTAACAGATATATAATTATACATAACATATATAATAAATAATAAATTATTAAAAAGGTTTTACTGCATATGAGAATCGTATCTTCAATACTTCAATGTTTTCAATGTACCTCAATGATAATCTAAGAAAAGTTCAGTGTTAAAACTCTTTCCTCCTCCAGTTTTCTGAAATACTTATGGCTGTTAGGAGGGAATGATGTTCAACTCAAAACTATAAAACCTGGAAAAGCTATACTTGCAGTAGGAAATAGACGGGTGTTATCTCAGTCATACCAAAGTGCGGCTATACTGCTTAAACTTCTCATGAGTTTTATTACAGTAGACAATACACCTTGCACTGTCCTTACACGACAGTCATAAAAACCTTAAGCAAACCAATATACTCTTGTCATTCCACAAAACCTTACTGCTAACTACATCAGAAGGTAAAAGCCATGCTAGTGGTGACTGCGTACACCATTTTTCACACAAACATAGCTGTGCGCACATTCATCACTGTTCTTATTCCAGGAAAGTAAGTTATTCTACAGTGATGAGTATCATACAAGGATTAATCTAGATTATGAACTACTATCAATCATCAGAAGATAAAACCAAGAATCTTAAGCAGAGAACTCCTGTGTATATTCTTTCAGTCTCTCACACCCCTTTGCTACACATAGCCTTCTTTGTATCTTTCAGATTCAAAATGAAATTTGACTGAGGTCAGTAAAACTGGTCTGCAATGTAGAATGCTGCCTATGTTACAAGGTTTTGGGAGAAGGAATCAGCTTTCCGCAAAATTTGGTACAATTTGACTTTGTGAGTTATTTTGCTACATTTATACCGGATATTCCATGGTTTATGAGCCAGCAAAGATGCAAAATGAAACAGAGGCAGCACAAAATGTTCATATTCCTTTGCAGATGGGAAAAACGCTGCTAGATGTAAGCCACTGAAAGTAACTTAATTTGAAAGCAGCTCTCTCCAGACTTTTCTATTACCCTTTGAAAAATTAGAAAATAACTCCACAGGAATTGGAGTGCAAGGTGTAATAAACCTTTCTGGTTATTTTGTATAGTTAGCAAATTCTGCTTCACCCGGTACCTTTCATGTACAGAAAGCTGTGAAAGTAGGGCAGGCTGACACAGCTATAGACTGAATCCCTCCGGTAGGAAAGTTCATCATCTGTATCAAACCTGGAGTCAAAATCTTCTTCGCTGTCTTCAAACTACAGAAGGAATGAATAAAGGTGAAATGATCTCTCAGGGAAGAGTTTAGATGAAATTGGTTTAGAAGTCTTCAGCTACAACATTTTATATTGTATTAGAAGGTCACGATTCCTCATTTTTTTCATCCAGGTCATAAAGGAAGGAGTACACCATAGTAACTTGCAGCTTTGATCACACACTAACTCTAATGTCATGTAACAACCTGTGAAACAGCTCTGTAGCGCTCTGGGAAGTTATCCCTTTGCAAGAACACGGCCAGGCTATGATACCTTGTGCTACCTCCCTCCATCATTGAAGTGCCGTGCGTTAACAGTTTAGAAAAGTCTAGAAAAAGAAACATTCCACAAGCTGTGGTAATGGCTCTCTTCCACCCTCACCCCAAATCATCAGAATTTCTGTTCTGTATCTGACACACACCCAGAGCTGTGCAACAGGAAGGAGTCCTCAATAAAGCCAGGTAAAAGTGTTTTCCTCTTAGGCAAGAACTGCCAACTTATCCCAACGACCACAATGGCTCTTTGACCGGCTTTCGTAACCTCGATTATAATAGATATTTTAGTGCGAACATTTTCCTTCTAAATAAGCCAGCGTTGCTGAAATACCTTTTCACTTTCCCAGTCACACAGTCTCACAGAAATATGCTGTGAGTAGCAGAGGGAATCATATTCTTCCAAAAATATTTGTAGGAGTAGACCCCATAGTATACTCCGTAAACGGCACTGAAACTGAGCTCCTTAGAGTCTGCCTCAATAGTTTTAGCCATCGTGTGAAATTTACTCTTCAAATCATCTCAAAATACACCTGGCATTTCAGGGACTTCTGCAAGCAGCTTATTCCATCCTGTTGTGACTTGCATGTATAACTGAATCTGTCTGTTCTCAAAGCAATTCCACGCCATGCTACCTGGTATCCCCCCTTGAAACACACACAGAGAAGAATTTTGTTTATGAATTGCACCCAGGACTATGCACTGAACTCCTCACCAAATAACACGCGGTTGTGCATTAAAACAGATGGAACAATATCCTCACAGAAGCCGAGGACTGCAAGCAGCATCTGAGCTGCCTTTAACTCTAATGTACTCACCCCAGTGGCATCTAGATGGCAACAGACAACTATGTCCATACCCAACCTAAGCAATCAAACTACACAACACAGACATTTGTAAGAACAGCTACAGTGACTCTATGGCTGCAGAGTGGAAAAAAACCCCAACCAATCAGAAAGCATGTATCAATTCTTAGATAATAAAAACAATGATACTTACAGAAGACTGAGCTCCTTCAGAGCTAAATCGGTACGCTCCAGAGCTATTGTATGTCCCCACTGAGCATCGGTAGTCCGGTGACCACTGGCTACTGTGCGAATTAGAGAAGGTCACACTGCTACCAGAAGTAATAGCACCATCTTCATAATCATCTTGGTCGTAATCATAGTCTCCATCAGGAGAAATAAGCTGCATAGAATTTGGGGGTCTACACGACACATTTTCTGGCATGCAGTATGTGGATTCACCACTTGAAGAGTTGTGGAGACTGACTGTATCATGGGTAGGAGGTATAAGCATGGTGTTGCTAGCAGCAGGAATTGTTGGCACCACAGTATCATTCATGTAGGGATCCTCTTCTGAGGAATCATCGCTTGTTCTGATGCCACTGGTCCTTTGATCAGAATGGCCGTGCTCACTTGGGTTGGGCGAATCCTTAAATGCATCATCATCAGCTTCAAAGCCCTCATCTACCTCCTCCTCGGGATATGGCTGGCTGAAGTTAAAATTGGGCTTTTCACTGCAGGCATTTCCAGTCTGTTCAGTCAGCTCAGCAGGATACCCATTGCCCACAGAGAGAGACTTCTCGATGTTTCGGACACATTCATCAATCTCATCAAAGTTCAGAGATTCCAGGAACTCCTGGGCTGCTCGACACGCTTCATCCTCGAGCCGCCGGAGCTCCTCGTCTCGAAGCTGCTGCAGCCTCTGTAATGAAGCCTCTGTCAAGGACAGCTCCTGCTGCTTCTTCACACGTTGCAGGTCTTCAATTTCTTTTTCTAGACGCAGGATTTCCTCCACCTGCCTGCTTTCTTTCTGTTTCTCGACCTCTTGCTTCAGCTCTGCCTCCTTCTGGGCTTTCTGAATGGCAGCCAGTTCCTGCTTCTTTCTCTCTTCTTCAGCCTGCATTCAAAATAAAGTGAAATGAAAATTAAAATAAAAAGTCCCTCCGTGAACGATTCCTTTTTAAAATTTATTTATAATTTCTAAAGCACGATGTTCCCACCATGCTGTTCATTTAAAAGGACCCTTATCCTTACATCAGAAAAAGAAAAGGAAAGAAAAAGAAAAATGAAACCATGATTACATTTGCTCACAGATACTGGAAAGCTCAAGTGCATGCAGAAAGTTCAATCGCTGCCAGAAATTAAATGAAGCATGAGGTGAAAGAAATTTCCATGCAAACAACTGTATCAAGTTTCCTTTGGCTTAATCTGCGAACTCCTGTAATAAGTTTAGTTCAGTTTAAATGCCAAAGATGCCTTTTATTTTTTTAATGGCTGGGTCGAGATATTCAAATAAACAGGATGGCTGAAAGCATGAAGAATGTAATTTACCTGCTGGGCAAGACGCTCTGCTTCTTGCCTTTGTCTTTCCCTAAAAGCGAGGGAAGAAAAGAAGTTAGTAAATTAAGCTCAACATAAGCTCATCACATACCTTTGCCAGGGCAATAGCTCAACTTACAGAGATCGTCTGTCACATGGAAAAGATGGCCAAAAATAAGGTCACCAAGGATATGTTTGTGAGTATGAAACTACCATGATAACTACATGCATCTTTTAGCAAAAGAAGCAAAGGTTTCCAAAATCACTTGATCAAGAATAGCCTGAAATAAAGGCCATTCAGACCAAAACTTAATACAGCACAGACAGGAGAGTGATGTCAGACAGCATTCTGCACCTTTCTTCCTCCTCTTTTCTTCTTTCCTCCTCTTGTCTCCGCTTCTCCTCTAGTCGCTCCCTGTAAATGCGTCGAGCAAGCTGGCCTCGTCGCTGCTTCTGAAGGATTATGGCTGCTCTCTTCAGGCACAGGAACTTTTTCCTACCACTGAATGCTCTGTAGTTCTTCTGTATCACAACCACATAGTAGAGAATCTTTCTATATCGCTTTCTGGGAGAGGGGAAAAAAAAAACAAAAAAAAGCAAATTTCTAAGGAAACAAGTAACTAACGAGCAGTTGCGAGAGGTCTTGCCATGGTGATCTGCAATAATGAGCCCACGGTAGTAAAACAATTTATTATTTCTATCTCTGTAATGGTTTCCCCATTCTCATTCACATTCTCCTCCCTAGGAGGGGAAAAAGATTCTCTCATTTCTATGACAGTGCTGTCTGTGTCTTCATTAAGGAAAGGCACATTACTTGTCTTACATGTTCTTATGCCCCTGACAAGGAGATGCTAAAAGGACACCTCTGTGTGCGTGCACACATGCGAAGAAAGAATGTACATAGTCAGTCATGCCACATCTCTGAAAAGAAAGATGGTGAGCAGCAGGACAGCTTTCTCATTAAAAAAGGAATATAGTTTTTAGGTAACATACTGATCAGAACATAAGGACAGGACTAATATACACATGAAGAGAAACTACCTCATTATGCAAACAAGTTTCCTTAAACTGCCCTCAACTGATTTGTAGAAAAAGTAGAGAAATAAACAGATGCGATGAGCAACTCCACCTAATACATAATGCATGAAGCCAGGTAAACAAGTGAAACATTACTCAGTTACCTAATTTCATGGTTCTTTAAGAACCAAACTGCTTAGTTTTATTTGCCTTCTCTTTTCTTACCATGACAAAGCAAAGATAAAGCTCAGTCTCAGCTGGTAACTTGGGGCAGCCCCATTGGGTGCCATCCAGCTTGAGTTCCTACAATGGATCCGATGCCATGATACAATTATATGGATACTGGCTGACCTCCAAACTTCTATACTGTCCTATTCATTATATTAAAACAATTCAAACTCCATTGTTATATTCATGGGTCTTGCAAGATACCAGCTGGTATTTTCAAAAGCCACTTACAGGATTTGGATGCCTGGTCCCTAGAAAAAGTTAAGAATTGTGCCAGAAGAATTTAACTCTATGACATCCCACCCATCTATTTCAAAGATTTATTATTAATACTCTCATCTCGTCACTTACCGGGCTGCATAACCTAAGATGTGTGCTCGGATAATCATTGCTGCCTTGGTGACTTCCACCTCTCGCTGTTTCTCCAATTTGTGTTCCAAGGACTCCCGGAGAAACACCTACACAAGAAAATTTCTGGCTTAACAACTTGTGGAGAGCATCACATATAAAGGACAACCAGTCTGACAGCAAGCTTCAGCTTTGAATTCAGAGACAAACATACTGTTTCCTCAACGGAAAAGAAAAAAACAAAATGTATTTCTCTTAAAAAAAAATAAAAAGAGATGATCCTCTAACTTTGGATTTCAGTGGAAAGAGCCTGATTACAGTAATGGAAATTTTCATTAGGAGCAGGGGTTTTTCAAAAGCAATTTATGGCTGGATTCATTAAACAGCTTTTCCCACCAAAGAGTAACACAGGCCAAAGAAGTTGTAGGACTTAGCATGAACTTCCTGATTTGAGGGGCAGAAGTATCACCCCGATAATTCAACTAACCTGATCATTCGCCTCTACTGCCTAGTGCCTCTTAGAGGCAGCTTTAACACACAGCATTGACATATATTTATATAATCCAGCCTGTTTTGCCTTAAATGAATGAAATTGCTTCTCCAGCCAAGCAGAGGCATGGGGCGTGCAGTTTCTGTCTTCCACCTGCCTCGACATCTGCTCTTTACTGCGCGCTCACAAAACGCTGCTGCCAGTGCTTTTTCCAGGTCTTCTCAACTTCTGCTGTTTTGAAGGCTAAGTCTGCTGGTATCAGCCACAGGCTGGCACGCTGCTGCCTAAGACATGAGCAGGAGGAAACAGGCAGTTCAGTGACACTTTGATGATCCGGGATAAGAGCCAGGCTGCACACCGCAACGTGGCAACGAGGAAAGCACAGGGCAGTGCGGGCTCTGCTGAGGGAGGAGGGCTGCAAAAAGACATCTAAGAGCAGGAATGCTTCTTTGAAATGTTTTGGGTTTTTCCTTGCTATGAAAAAAAAAAAACAAAAACCAACCCCACAACAACAACAATGAAAAAAAAGAAAGAAAAAAAAAAAAAAAAAGGACTTTGGGGACTGTTCAAGTAGAAAAAAGGTAGTGTTTCCCTCTACTGTTTAGGGGAGAAAAAAGCCCATCATGAAAGCCAAAGCAGTAGCACTCCCAAGGAAAGGCACAGTTCAGAGTTTTGATTGTAGCTAGAAAGGGACTACATTTTACCACAAATTATCCAACACTAAGGAATATTTAAAAAAATCCCACAGAAAGTCCCAAAGTTCCAGTATCTGAGTTGCATTGGGCAGCTCTATATTTTCTAGGTAAAGTTGACTCATGAAAAAAGCCTTTTCTTTCATTCAGTGGGCAATCTTTCTTTGCTCTACACACACCAGCTTTAAAAACGCACCGAAATTCTGCTTCAGAAAGGCATTCAGCTACTTCCTGAACACGAATGGCTGTTACACATATGTTAAGCCCAGGCTAATGCCTTTTCCCGACCAGGTGCATTGCAGCTTGAGATGGAAAGGACAAGGAAAAAAAAAAAAAATAAAAAAACCACACTGAAGCTAAATCATCACAACATTTTTACTACCCCTTTGAAATAACACGGGCAGGTTAGTGCCCCATCCCGCGTTCAGTCTAAACCCAATGCTCTCTTGTTCTGTTCTACAATAAGCTGTTTATGGAGACTCTTACAAACGTGCGGGCAGCTCCTGGGGGGATGAGCGCAGGCCCCAGCAAGGGAAGTTACGGCAGAGTTCGGGCTCCTGCTGAGGTCTCGATGAGCAGCTGGTTAAAACAATTTCAGGTTCTCACAAATGTATGTCCCTAAGATGCTAAAGCACTGTCTGGGGTCTGTGCATAAATGTTGTTAATACACTACATCTGAAAGTATAATGGGAAGCACAGGCTAGCTCTGCAGCCAAATGTTATCACTGTATTATTTGTAAGCCATTGTCTACAAAAGTGGGATGAAAACTACTTCAATTGCCGTCAGAATATTTCAGATTCTCTCTCTTACAGTAACTGTAAAATGATTAAATCAACTTTCTCAATAGCATCTCTGAGACTCCTTAAGCGTGCAGAGGAACGGAGGAAACCCGTTCCAAACTATGCAGTTGTGGGGAGAAGAGGATGAGAAGGAAGGACGTTTCACAAAGAAATCAATCAGATTTTACAAAATATTTTTGCTGCCTTATGGTAATGAGAAAGTTTTTTTCACAATTCTAACAACTGACAGGAAAACTGCAAGTGTGACACATAATTCAGCAAACTTTACTTCTGGATCTGTTTTTCGGTCTCTCTCCACTATGGAAGCTCTGGGAGCACCAAAAGGAGTTACCCAGAGAAAAAAGAAGAGAAAGCTGTCTGCAGATACCTGGGGGATGATCCTTGGCAGTGATGGCCTGATGTTTGTAATCCACTCTCTAGTCCTTTGCACCAGGGGTTTTTAATATTTAGGAAATCTCAGATCCTGCAGTGGGGAATCCTTTCCTGAGTACGTGATGCTTTCACATCGTTTGTTAAGTCTGAGAGCACAAATTTGCAAGGAGGGAAGCTCTGCACACAGCTGTTGTCCAAAATCAGACTTGCAAAACAAGCATGCAAAACCATCTGGATCATTTTATTTCTCAAATTAAAATTCCATTCTTTTAATCAAAATAACTTGAATTTTTTTTGGAAGAAAAAGAAGTTGCAGGCAAAGTTCAGGTTGTCCAGCAGGACACATATTGAGGTCTAATGTACCTCTGAAAAAGACTCTCAGACTAGGATGGCAAACACACTTGGAGCTCAACTCTGACACATGAACACTGGCCAAAATTCTGCCCTCTTACTTCAGCCACTGAGCAGGTCTCACGCAGGTGGGTTCACTAGTATAAGTGGAGCTCCCTGCAGAACAAAAGTGTTACCTCACATGCTCAATACTTCTAAAAATGATAAAATGCAGCTAGCGCGTTTTAAGCAGTGGCAGAAAATTCAAGTGGACTCTTTCTCCGTGTGTGAAACCACCAGTCAGTGTGCCTTAGACAGCAAATTCCACAGCACAACGATTAATTGTTGCTGTAAGGGTTTCAAGAGCACCAATAGGCATGCACGGCTTTGTTTAAGGCCAGAAGTAATTAACATTACAACAACCCCTCTGCAGCTGGGCAGCCTAAATCCTATCCCCTCAGCTTTAGATAAGGAACAGCCCCACAATATGCGCAGTCATATTATTTTACCTTATTTTTTCCAAGCTGCCATTCAGTGCTTGTGTTGTCATACAGACGAAGTAGGACGGCACATTTCTCATTTAAATCTTCGGGCAGAGTTAAGTTTCTCATGAGGACTTTATACCTGGCAATCAAAAAGTTTTTACGACTTCATTTAAGAGACAAGTTCTATTTTTGCCATATGATTTTTTTGTTATTAGATTTTCACTTTATTCCTCAACATGGGAACGCTTTGGTATCCATGACTCGCATCTGAAGCACACAAGTCAGCGTGTTTACCTTTTATAAAAGTCTTGGAAGGGCCTCCGGACTGGGAAGCCAGCCCTCCGAATCCTGACTGTCTCCAACATCCCAGAATAGCGCAGCTGGTTAAGCACCACCGTCTGATCAAACTGGTCTGGCATCTAAAACAAGCAGGTTCAAAACAAAGGCTTTAATAGCAATGGTAAGAGATGTCAGGGGAATCAAACAAAGGGCAAATTATATGAATCTGCAATGCACAAAGGCTAAAAACTGCCTGCACAATGTCCTAAAGGACATTAGCAGTTCAGAACACATAAAAATATATCTACAGGACGGAAATAAAGGAGTAATTACACAATATAATTTCCATAAACACAACATTTACAGCCATTTAATCCAATCTGCTCTCTCTTTTCATTTCTCGTACATTCCCAGGCCATTGCTGGGCAAGAAGAAACTACGGAAAGAAGCAGAGGCAGCTAACAAGTCCACAGCTACAAGCTTGGCTATTTTGCTTCTTTAGCAACTGAATTTACAGTCCCCGCAGATGATCCCAAATGTTGAGGATACACAAATACAGTGGTGTGATATGGTTTAAAAACAAACAAACAAAAACAAAACTAGAAAGGCAGAAGAGATTTAATTTTTAGTGTAGTGACAATTCATCTTACTATGGACAGGGATGGAAGTTCGCCAATGGAACCTCAAATCTTAAACAATCTGTATTTCAAAGAGTGTCTGTTTGCTGCTATTCTGAACAGCAGAAATATTTTCATCTGTAAACAGAAAAAAAAATAATAATCTGCTGTTTAAAAATAAGTTTCCCTTAGCTTCCCTTAGTTTGCATGCGATTCTCTCGGCATCATTTTTTATTTAGAAAACAGGTAACTCTAGCCACTCAGTCACGAAAACTTGTGAATACTGATCAATATGTTCCTGCCCCTCGCAGCCTTGGGAATCCTCTTGTCCCATCTCAGAGCTCCCCCTTCCCGAGTCACCTGTGCCCTCGCCACACTTTGGGGTAAACCAGCCACAGCCACACAAAGCTACTCAAGAGAATTGATAGAGAAGTTGAAGATGCCCCATCCCTGGAAACGTTCAAGACAGCGCTATCGCTACCTTGCAAAACGCTGGCAACCCCGGTACCAAAATAACATGCCGTGTAAATACACTATTTATCATACATCAGCCCCAAAATCCACTTTAACCCATCAGTTGCACAGTCGTTTTCCAGGGCTGGAGTATAGTGCTTAGTATTTGGCAAGAAGTTCAGAAGGTGGGATCTCATCGATAGAGTCCATGGTTTATGTAAGACCTGAAGTTCTTCAGCTGCTAGAAATGACAGCAAGATCAAGCCCTGAGCTACTGTAAATCAAAGGACTCTCTTGGTATTTATTAACTGTCTTTAATCATGCCTCTTGTTCAACTTAGCAGACAAATGACTCCCCAAAATTTTAACTTATCAAAAGTAATTTCAGCAAAGCACAGACATAGTTAATTAAAAATATCTAATCTAAACTTTTCAAGAAGCACCTTTACGTATAAAACAAAACACTGTGTGCCTGTGATAACACAGATCTGTTAATTAGGTAACTTTAAGAATATTGGTAGATTAGCTTCTGCCCCCCTCCTGTAAAAGGCAAAATACCTAAACTAAAATGTTGCTATTCTTCCTTTCATTAATTTTGGTTCTGGAGCAGAGGTGGGAGACTTCTCTGCAGATGCAGCAGCCCTTCTGCGCCGAGCTGCCGCAGAGCCACACGAGCAAAGGCTTCCCCAGCACTCATTGTTCCTCTGACAGGGAAAGACCTTCCAACCCATTCCTTTGGTACCGGGGCTAAAATTCACATGGAAAAACACCACAGCCCGGCCCTTCCTCCACTATCAATAGCACAGAACAAAAACTAAAACAATTCGTGTTTTTAAAAGTGGCTGGTCACCATGATGAGCCCTGGCCTGCCCGGGGTAATCGGCGTTGCGTGCCGGCAGGACCTGATCCAGCCCGGGTGGGCGAACAGCGGACACGGAGAAATTCAGCCACCAGCACCAGCTGCTTTTGCCTCCTCCCTGAAACAGGCACTTTGCATCCCGGGGGGCTCAGGAGCTACAGCCACTCTGTGTCCCTCTGGCCACAGTTATACATAGGACTCTGTTACAAATGCAATTTAACCTTTCATTTCCATACCTGCCCGTATATAAAAAAATAACATTCCAGAGGGGGAAAAATGCCTTTGCGAATGATTCGAATAAACTCTTCTTTCTCAACAATGTGTTTAATTTAGATTTTGCCACAACCAGTAAAATACACCACAAGCAAAATCGTTGTGTTGTACTGAACACGAGAGTATGAATTCTTACAATAAAAGTATCGATAATCATGACTGGTATTGCCAACACTTTTTTCCAGAGATGCCCACCCCACGGCAGTGTGAGGGAACCGGCCTCACACAGCCGCCCTTGGAACGCCCGTGCCCACACTTGCCTGCCTGTTTCCGCGCAGGTGGCTGATGATGCCGACAGGAAAGGGAATGACTGAACACAGATGTACGCGCAAACCACGAGGGAAAACTTACTCACTTTTTGCCTCATCTAAGCCAAGGCTGATTCGTGCCACAGATGGACACAGGTCAATACATGTTTTTTTTCTTTGACACCGTACATGGTTTCAGCCCTTTTACCCCACCCATACTTGTTGGCTCAAAAGGTGATGTTCTTTGCAAGACTTGCAAACAAAACACTAATTTCATGGCAGCAAGGCCTGGAAGCAGATGCATGGATGGGAGTGGGGATACACCAAAGCCAGGCCAAATTTTGGTGATGCAAGGCAGGCTCTCAATTTGCAAGGGAGCACCTTCTGCTTTGAGAGCCAGGTGGCTGCTACACCACCTAATGCTTTTATTGCCAGCCCCAGGCACTTAAAAAGTCAAAAGTCGGCCACAAGGCTGGCTTGAAAGCTCATGTCACTTTTAAAAAAAAACCCTTTCTTTTTCCATCCCTGTTTTGAGTCGCAGAAGAAGCAGCAACATTTTCATGACCTTTTTCCAGCAACTACGGAAGTTAGAAACAGCCCTGCTCTGTCACCAGGTGCTGGGAACGTCACCCAGTCATCTAACGTCAGAAGCCTGCATTTTCAAGAAAAGCATGAAATAAAGCAAGAGATGATATCATGGTATCACAGCAGGGCAACAAAAAGACCATCACAATTTTAATTGCATAAGCATACTCCTTCACTTTACACTACTAGTTATTTTTAATTACTCACAGACACATGAGGTTATTCAATTGGAGGGTCAAATCCTGCCCTGGCCTATTACTGGAATTACATCTGCAACAAGTCTGGCTGCTTTGAGTAAACTGGGGGTGGGGGTCAGAGATGTGCCGGACTCCTATTTTACACTTCAAATACAGAGTATCAGAAGATACTCCCCATCACCTGGGGTTTTTTGACTGAGCCATCCCAGCAACTCAGCTGATGAGGAGAGCTGCTGCCAGTCAAGAGAGGGAGCCGAAACACTAAAATGCATCCGTGGTTTCCCACGTCTAATGAAAACAACCAAAAGAAGTAACAAGTGCAGGCCTGTGCATAACACCACGGCATCCAGCATACCCACCCTGTGACTGGGCAATACATTGCACCTCAGGTGGTTTTACTCTGTGGACCAAGAAGATTTCGGCCTTGGTCACATACACACTTGCAGACAGGGATAACCTTAAGCATAACCTGGAGTCAGCAGGACTCCTCATACTTAAATCAATGGCATGTGCGTTTATTGAACCAGATTTCAAGCACTGTCTATACCCCACTATTAGACTGCAGACGCTTCTAAGACAGAGAATGATGACCGTCTCCACTTGAACGATGCTCAGTGCAGCACTAAGGACTTAAACTTGCAATAGTGTAAAATCTCCATGCAAAAGGTTACCTATGCAGCTGATGCTCAGTCTGGGATCTTGGTGCTCCTTCAGACTTCCTGCGGTAAGGAAGCTAACTTGCAGATTTATCCCAAAGTAACACAGGACAGGACTTGCTTCTGGGGTCTGCTAAATTTTTACCAGTGTTGCTGTAAAAAATTGACTTTTTTCACAAATAAACACTTGGGAAGAAATTGTATTCTTCAGGAAAATTTCAGATAGACAACAGAACCATAACTGATTTTAAAACAATGCCTTTCAGAGTAAAAATCTGAATTAATTGTTAAGACTTCTGCAAAGTAAGATTAAATTTGTAAAAGAGAAGGCAACAGAAAAGGAAGTCAACTGATAGCTTCCAAAACTGTCTGAGAAATGCAATCAATTTGAAATCAACTCAATTTTCAATAGATATTTCACTTTTATCAAGGAATGGCAGCACTAAACCCCTCTGACACGCAAAATTGCCAGACAACAGCTAGACTTATGTGGGTCACAGCCACGTTAGGGCACTGAGCAACATCAATGTGAAATTTATAGCTACAAGTCAGGTCTGCTCTACTTGATAAAGGTGTTTTTCATGGTGCACTCCTTCATAGCACAACTTGTAATTTATCATTTCCTGAATCCAAAAGTCTCCGCTGAATTTGTGCCAGACAGCACCGAAGCCAAGGCTTTAATACGATCTGGAGTCTCTGCTGGCGAGACTGTGGCTCCTTAAGCTGCTAAATGCTTGCTCTGATCTGTTGTGAGCCTCCTAAAGGGCAAAGCTTCTGCCTGAAATCACAATTAGAAGCAGCCATTAGGACAGAAATTTAACACCTACGCATAATTTTCATGATAAAATAGTTCCTTAGATTACAGGCTGACTGAGGCTCGAAAAAACACCATCCCTTTTCCCTGGACAGCACCCTTCAGGGAGAGCCCAAGCACCCAAATAACACACACGCAGAACACAACATTTTTTTGTTCTGCGCATCATTTGCTCCATTCAAACACAGAGGATACCTGACTTTCCCCCATGGAAATCCTTCTTCCTCCCTGAACTACTGGCTGCCTCAGAAGGCTACAGGCACAGTAGTGACAGATTACAGCAGCCTCACAGATTTTATGTAGGCAGGAGGAACTTCACAGAGAGGTGGGGGACATGGAAAGAAGAACTCCAGTCCCTTGTTTCTTGATTTCCCTGTGAGAACTTGAGTAGGACTATATCTGCTTTGCTACTGTGTCTCAAGAGAGTTGATTTTCCTGGCTTAGGAAAGTGTTTGGTGGAAGACAGGTACAGAGAAAAGATGAAAAACAAGTAAGAGGATGTGAAAAAGTATTTTTTATTTAAAAAACAATAGCTTTTCTCAATTTATTAGCTTTTTAAATCTGCTCTTTTACTGCTAAAATGAAGTCTTGGCAATTTTACTCTGGAGAAAAGCAGCAGAAATTAAGAAGATGTCAGTCTTCCCCTGCTTTATAGTGGGTTTTGAACTTGTTTTCACATCCAAACATGTACTGATATTTCTTCAGAAATAGGGGGACTTACTAAGCCAGATCTTTCTGAAACAGTCCCCAGAATCTTCTGATCTCAGTAACCAGCTCCATGAGTCAAAACCAATTCCAGCCCTTCCTCTCAGACAAATTTGAACTTCTAATACATTAACTAAAACTAACTTCTAATACATAATCTAGTTGAACTGATAAGAAAATTTCTGTATGCCCATTGTTGGCCTTTTTAAAACCACATTACGCTCCGCTATTCTTATCTGTATGTATTGCTCAGCAGCCTTTACTTGTGCCGAGGATTCAAGCCAGAGACCTGAAAGAAGCGAAAGGGAAACGCCTGTGCCCGCAGTAAGAAAATGCACTGTGAAGCCAGGACGGACGGACAGGGCTAGGGCAACCTCCCTGTGAAATCCAGAGACTTCGGCTGCAGTGCCATGTTGGTCACCCTCCTACCTCCAACAAACTATTTCACCCCCTGCTCTTCTAGCCATCACTTCTTCGGTCGCTTGCACTGTAAACGTTGATGGCATTGGCTTATTCAACAGAGTTTTAAGCTCAGAACTGCTGCGCTTAGAGCACAAGGAGCATTAAAACCTTTGGTGTCCTGCCCAAGGACCTGGAACGTCAGGTCCCGCTGACCTAAGAGCACGCGTATTTCAAGGAAAGAAGCCCTCTACGGCCATCTCCAGCACGCAGCTATTTGTAACCAGAACAGGTTCAGATCAAAACATAGACAAGTTTGATGACTGCTTTGTTTCTGAAGACATTCCCTTACCGTCCCAGAGTATTTGTGTCCACAGACAAACACCATAGGAGAATACAAGCAAAGAACATGTCGCAGCTAAAAAGTTTATTTGGTATTTTTGCTGTATGGCACCGGCAAGTCAAGGAGTATTTGGATAAACTTGCAATAATGGTAAGTGTTTTGTATCTCCACAGTTCTCCTGGCCTTTATCCACACACCCATCCCCAAAACCCATAAAAAGCTTTTAAAAATTACTAACACTGCTGGTGGTAACTTGCTAGAAAAAAAAAGCATGAGTATATGACAACAACACTTGTGTCTCAAAAAATTCTGCTGCAAACTCCAGGTCAGATTTCACTGTAAACTCAGTAGTGGTACGTGGCTCTTTTATACAATTGCTGCAGGTCTGAACTTGAAAGTACTGCATTTACCAACAGCAAGCGCTTACACGATTAGCTGATCTCTTCAACTCCAACTACTGCATCTGACCTGTGTGACTCATCTTCCAGCCCTGCGTATTTCAGATCAGAGACAGACTGCGGAATTAGCCACTCTCATGCCACAGGTTAGAGTTGCCTGTACCAAAAATAATACTGTATAAAAGGAACGCTGTAATTTTAGAGTTCTTCTACTGTACCAAAACAGTTAAAGAAGGAGACTCAATAAACAAATGTGAAAATACTTTGGTATTTATATTCAGCTTGTCACCCAGCTTACTTTACAAGTAAGGGCATCTCAAGGATATTTTTAAGGCAGCAGCCCATTTAAGAGCTGTGAAGCAGTACGTTACCATACTGACCATTTGCACTAGCATTTAAAGGTTTCAACTAGGTCAAGGCACTGCTGAGTTAGACCCATCTACAAAGATGCTGTAGTCATATTTCAGGTCCCGTTTGTGTATATATATATCAGATAAGAGCTGGAACTAGCTTCACTGTTGGAGAAAAGATGCTCAAATGATTCTGACCAGCTTGCTGCGATTTCACGCTTTTGTCAACAACCACCAATAAACTCACAATCCTGGAGGTATTTAATGGATTCTTTATTAGTCATTGTCACTGTACTCTTGCATTTCAGAATAATCTTCCTTTTGTTTGGTTTGTATGGACTAAATGCTGCCCCTGAGTAAACACACAACAGCCTCTTTGTGAGCCTTCCTTTCTAAAGGTGTACAGAATTTCTTCTAAAGGAAGACAGAATTTGTCTACCTCTCTCATCCAGGCCCGGAGGAATGCTACCTCCTCAAAACGACAGTGTTATTTCTTACACACCGGTTACAACTTCATGGGATAGGAATGGACTGTTGAAGGCAGAGGCCTGAACACCAGAGATATTTAAGTTTTCCAAGTGCATGTTTAGAGCTATCTACGTGATTGCCTGAATTTTCAGCTGGAGCGGGCCCTTGTTGCCTGAATACGTTATTCAGTGCGCCCATTGAAATGCACAGCAAGTCTCGGGGGCTGTTCGCTCCCCAACAGCAACTGCAGGGCCATCCATGTGAGACAGGCAATTAAGAGCATTTGGGAAAAGAGGGATTTCAGGTTTGAAGCCGCTCTGGCAGGGTCTCAGCACGCTGACAGAAGGTGCGACTCGCAGCAAGGGCCCCAGCTGGGACTGGTCATGGACCCTCCTTCTCCACCTGCAAGTAAACTGTTGCCATCTCTTCGGAGGTCATCCTCACCAAAGCCTCCGGTCCCTGCAGACTAAACCCCAGTCTGGCCCCATTCTCCCCACACTGCGAGCGGTCAGCAGGCTTCTCCCGAAGAAAATCAATCAGGCTGCCTGATAGCTGCAGACATGCCGAGAAGAAACACGCTGTGAGGTACTAATCGCAAGGACAGCTGTCCTTCCTCACCCACCCCACGTCAGGACGGCCAGTACCAATGTCACCCAATGTCACCACTGTTCATTACAACGGTAAAGAAACAACCGCACACACCGCTCCACGTCTGCTGTATACACACCAACTGCAGATGGTGAAATCCTCACCCTCCACATCAGCGATGACATCAAATAACTTACATGGACTGAGACCCCCATCCTTTTTTTNAAATAACTTCCTTGGACTGTGACCCCCTCCTTTTTTTTTTTTTTTTATTTTTTTTATTTTTCCACTGTACTTTCACTCCTCCATGCTAGACTTTTTGTCCACACCTTACAAGTTTTTTTGTTATTTGACAGTTTATGGGCAGGCTGGGCATATAAGTCCATTTCTATACTTAAAATCATATTTTTGGATGGTTCCTCTAACACTATTTCTTCAGATAATGGTGCTTAGTATCAAGCATTTATTCTGGAAAGATGTAAAGTTTCATCAGGGGATAGAAAATTAGGATGAAAAAACTAAAAATAAAACTGTTTAAGATGAATTTCATCTTGCATGGCCAAAGTCTGACATCGCTGCAAAAATCTTTTCTTGTAACAACTCGTGTTAAGAACCTAATCCTGTGTACTTCCAATACCTAGTGTAGTGTTACTACAAGTAATCTCACACTTGAATATGTGAAACCCTCCATGCAGCTAGTTCGCACTGAAATGCTGACACAGTATCACTTCAGCAGTACATCCTGAAATAGTATTGCAGATAACTTTGATCCACATTATCACAACTCTCCTTGCCTTCCCTGGCGACACAAAACCGAGCAATCTTTTTGCAGACCACAGCTCCTGATGGGGGTGAGAGGATACAGGGATATGGCCTCCTCTTCTCTATTACAGATGAGCAGAAAGGAGGAGGTGGAAGAACCTCGATGCATGGGTGGAGGGAGCTAGCATCGCCCTCCACAGAGGGACAAGAGACATCAACTTGTGGAGCACAAGGAGATCAGAAGAGGACTCCAAATCCGAATCTCACTTTATTCTCTGCTTCAGTCCTGGGCACCCACCTGCTGCTTCTCTAGATCTGGTCACACTCTATTCCTTTAGGACCACGTGCCTAAATGCCATTTACATCTTGAGAGTTTTCTATTTCGGGGCATTGCTTTAAAGAGAATACTAAAAATTCTCTGATATTTCAGAAGTCAGTTTAGTGATTTGTGGGCTAACCTGTGCTCCTCAGCTATGTGACTGCTACTGAATTGTGTCCAGTTTTGGAGCACAATAAAGGAGACTGCTACACTGGAAACCATTTAGGTAAGAGCCATGAGAGTAAAGATCTGACTAAAAAAAGCAGTAAGTGATTTTAATAAAAGCCTTGAGGAGCTCATCAATGAGAAAGCTGAGGCACCTTGATAGTAATCTGTGTACCAAGAGCGTACATTCAACAATGATTTCTAATATACAGCAAAGACATAAATAGCATGAAAATCAAAGCAAGACATATCCAAACCAGAAGGCACACCTTTTTTTCCACTGAGTATATTCATTGGAAGAGCTCACCTAAGCTGGTAAGGACCCAAGGACCATCTAAAGCCACCAGACACTTCAAAGAAAACACAGGATGTCCTCCTCCTCCTCCTCCCAGCAGGTGTTAATGGTTTTCTTACAGTTTGCCACGCAGCAAGTTAGACTAAAAGATCTAACTAGTCCCCTTTCAGCTCTCCAGTTGGGGAAAAAATACTATTTTTATTTATTTGAAGAAGCTTAGTGCCGACTTCTGTCACCTTTGGTATTGGGTCTCCTGAAGACCGACTCTGCATCAGCGAGAGAAACAAGACAGACAGCTCCCAGCCTGCAAGGGGACGATATGGTCCAGAACCGCGCTTCCCACATGCAAACTTCACCTTGGCAGGAAGCAAGTTCATTACTTATGCAAGTATTTGGCAGTCCAGCAAGGGAAGTTTGGCTGAGATTTTACTGTGGCTGACTGGCTGCGAAGACACAGGCTGCAGTGCTATGGACTAACTTAGATTAAGTCATTACAAAGCCTTCACACATACACCACAAAATGATAAAACACTCCTCCACGTTATCAACTCTGATTGTTAAAAACGGGAAAAGCCCTGCAACGATCATGAATATCATCTCCGCAAACTGTAAGTCTAAAATAATAAAGAAGTTTGAGTTCTCTTTAATTGATCCAAGTGTGGAGCGTACGTGTTTGTTGTTTGGCCATGAGGGCCAGCAACTTCCTAGCTAGAAGTCAAAATCAGATTCAAGCAATGTTAAAAAGTTAGCACTTGATCGCACCCCTTTTTCAATACCGAGGCCACAAGCAGTTTCTCCTTCTCCAACGCATTTCACCCTGCACGCAGTTCATTCCCTCAGCGGCCCAGAAAAGATGCCTACAAAGCACAAGGGTGACGTAACACGCAGACTTGCTGCTTGGTGCTTTCTCAAGCAAGGAAATGTTCCAGTGCAATCCCTACACCGAAAAAAATAAATGGTTTTATAAAATTATCTCCTAAGGAGCCCTTTCTCCTCTCCTTCCTGTATCGAGCCTTTCGTTTGAAAGCCGTAACGGGCAATCAGCCAAACTTAAATCACAGCCAATATCTGATCCGTGTAAATGAGGAACGCCACAAAATATTCAGCCGAGCAGCTTTGGGTTGCTAGGACACCAGAGGTCGGGCAGCCCTGAAAGGGCAGATTATTCCCACCCAGGCACAGGGCTCCATTCACAGCAGGGCTGCTGCCTCCGGGCTGCTGCCGACACGGGTGCCGCGACCCGTCCCTCCCGGAGCAGCCCTGCCGCCTGGCTCCCCCGGGACCCCGCAATGACTCCCGCCAGAGTAGCCGGCAGGCGGGCCCCTCTGCACCGAAAATGTCCCATCGGGTTGTGCATGGTCCTTGCTGGTTTGCATCATTTACCGAGGGTTTGCTTCAACCTGAGGGAGCCCAGGATATCAGCGGGACTGCCCCAGAGCTATGCTGCAGCAGACTTGTAATGGGTGGTCTGGAGATCTGCTTTACGTTGTAGAAGTATGAGGAAACCTGTAACACTGCAGTTAAGATACTTTTTAAGTCTAGAGAGGGGAAATTCAAGTTTACAGAGAGTGATGGGGATCTCAGTGATCAGCACAGACATCTACCTGGCACACAGCAAGAGTTGCGTGATGGCCCAGATAAATGACCCAGCTCAATCCCATGTAGTCAGTACGCTAATTACTCCTACACCTTGTATCTCAGCACGTCTCAAATAGCATCAGTCTAACTTTGGCATTTTTCTTAGAATTTGGTCCTTGGAGCTGCTCCTCTTGCATCCTTACAGATTTTTACATTGTAAATTCAGGACTTGCCCTGCAGATCTGCAACCGACTAGACAAGGGGGTATCAAAGACGAGTGAAACGTGTATGTGCCTGTGTTTGCGGGAAAGGGACAGAAAATGAAGGTAGTTGTTTGTTCTTGTGTACAGCCATCTCAGAGAAAAAGGCAACAAGTATGTTCTCCTTGGACTGCTTTGTTATAATACAACAGTCCCGTCCCATCCCGCCCCCTCATTAAGAGTTGGAAAGTCTCCTACTCGAGTTCTTTGATGTATCCGAGAACCACATCAAAATCAAATTAGATATTTCTGATAATTCTGAAATTTCCATCCTAAACCAAACAAAAAGCCCCTTTACTGATTTCTTCATATATTACATAAAGACGGGATGGAGAAGCCCTGCAGATCACAGCTGTCTGTGCTGCCACAGAGGCCATGCTAAAGGCACAGGTGAGTCAAGACCGTCTTGGCTAGAACATAAGGTAGCTCCTGTACTTCCTGCAAGCACTGATAATAATTGCAATTGGTAGAGTAAAAAAACATTGTCATCTCATTGCTATAGATTATATATTGGCAATTGTTAACACTTGCAATGAAAGTCACCATAAATTTTTCCCCTCACAAAAAAACCCCAATTGCACAAACTACTACTTTGTTCCAATTCCTATACATCTGTGAAATGAGTTAACTGCAGAGTAAATTAACTTTGCTTTATTAGCATAGTGCAGTTACCCAAAATGGATGGCAAGAAACCTCCCTTAACATCAACGTGTCATCAAACTATTAACTGATCTAACTACATAGACGCATATTCCGAGAGAAAGAATGAATCGTAATAGATGGTAAAATTACATCAGGACCTAACTAATTTAATATTGAACCACCTTCTGAATGATTTAATTGCGATGCCACTATTCATCTCTACAAAGCCCGCAGAATTTACAAGCAGGGACGCTGGCCAGTGGCCCTTTGTTTCTTCAAGGCAATTTCCATCTTTTCTTAGTTATGTGAAGCATTCACTCAGTTGACTTTATCCATTTTTTAAGATGAACCTGCGGAGAAAAGTTCTGCCCTTTTACTTATGGGTTTACAATCTGCTGTGCCACACTTAAATAAGAATATGGCTCTTCCTGGCGCAAAAGGGGATTTTTTCTATCCATCTTCCATATTTTCTGATAGTGACGAAAACAGACTGTTGAGACTCCACGATTGGTTAGATGCATTTTCACTGCTGACATACCAGCACTATCACAGTTCCACACTCTCCCAGGACTGGCCAGCAGCATGGGCTCCAGGCCGCTGGAGCAATGGATGTAACAAGTCTTCCCTCCTCCTCTGCGCAGGCAACTCACAACTTTAGGCTGGGTACACAACCGTAAGGGAGCTGTACAGATGCCTTCTTCCTCTTCAAAGGTGCGTGACAGGCGGCATCGTGGCTCCAGGTACTCTGATATGTGCTGGCCAGCACACCCACAGCAGCATAAAACTAGTAATTACTTAAGCAAAGCGTTTAGACTTGTGCTTGGAGCTCACTGAGGCCAATGAGATGTACATGGCCCTTAAGAACGTGCCAGGTTGTGCACACCAGCAGTCAAAGGGAAATGGCAATTCTGGATGGCTGAACAGCCATTTCACCCCTGAAAAATTCCTAGGCTGGCTGAAATATACAACAAAACATAACCCTTAAAGTTAAGAGCCAGAAAGACACCCTGAAGATAGGATCCGCTTTCCTAAACGTGACTTTGTGAATTTTTTATTCACATTAAAAACTTCTCTGAAGCTAATTTAAGTGCTAAGCCACTTTTAACAAAAATAATAATTTCTCTCTTTGAAAGACCACTTAATGAGGCTGGACACTCTTTCTTTTTGGTTAAATATGCACAAACGATGTGGCTGGCAAGCTGCAGATGGATGTACTCGTCCTCTTTATGCTGAATCTGGGGCAACCATTCATTTGAGAAAGCCAGTATCACAGAGAATTTGGCATTTATCTGGCTTTCTGAAAGTGGATGTCTTCTCTCAACACATCTGCTTTATCTCTCCTTGACTATTAAAAGTTTTGAGACCCCCTCCCCAGAGCCCCTATTTACCACATACTTAATGCTTAAGATTTCTAGATCATCAGAAAGTAAGCTTCAAAAATGCCATGATAGATCTCATCATGTAAACGGTGGAAATATAACACTGCACTATGAGTTTGGTGACAAACTTGCCTTTTCTACACTAAACATTGTGCAGTGTTCACAGGGGTGTGCAATAATGATTTACATGGTGCCAGTGGGCTTCTTGGCTCACCAGCAACTTCACAGACCTGACCAGACTGTACACTTACCCTGTGCTTGGGAACGAACAGCAAAACAGTTGCCTGAACAGGGAACGCACACCAGGAACGTAGAGGAGACAAACCAACAACAGTAACCTCAAACCTCATCGTGCGTCAGCCAAAAACTTCCTCGAGCTTACACTGACTGCGGCCACACAGCTGCAACTCAGTGGATGTCCTGAAACACGGACTTTACGCATACTACATTCTACTTCATACAACTGAAACAACAGCCTCAACTGCTGTAATTCTATCAGTGAAATAACAACAGCGTTAGGAATGGACCTGCCTTGCTTCTTAGGCTTACAGACTGCCTAAAGCCACCAAAATCACTGAATTCTGAGCATAAGTTAGACAACAAAGATCCTTTAATGCACTTTCAGCAAATGTTTCATGTTTAAAGTTTCATCTTACAAGGTGACAGCAGATGCTCTGAAGTGTACGTTGCCCTTACAAATTCATCACAATGAGGTTTTCCCCCATGAAGGCTTTGTTGCTTCGCCACATCCTGTGACTAAATTAAGAAAAGCCACATATATCTACACGTAAACAAATAAATACAGTTGAAGAGAAAAAACTTTAGCAACTGACCCAAATCTATTCTTAAACATTACCTTCTGCTCTTGACATGGATTTTGTGTTCTGAGGTTAGCTCTGACAAAGATCTGTGAATAGCTGGGACAGTACTATAACTTTCAGATAATTCCTATCAGCAATCTAGCTGTATTGGAAAAAAATATTGTTGTTAAGCTTCCATTTATGTTCCAGGTTGTAAATACTTCTTTTTTTTTTTTTTTTAATAAGTCAACAAATGAGAAACAAAACAAATATTATCTTTTTGAGATTAAGCAGTTTTAGCAAAAGAAATACTGACTATGTATCATTGATGTTCCACACAACAAAAATACCTGCGATTTTGACCTATCACCACTGTTACCACTTGGGATTTAAAAGGACACATCTTAATATCAGTGAGAGAAAAACAACTACAGGTTATGAGAACCCCCTTTCCCAGTCCCATCGGCACTTTATCAGATGGTATCTCCTCCATCTAGATTTGCAAGGCAAATCTAGGGTTGCTCTTCTTGAGACCAGAATAAAACTCCCATAGCCTTCAATGATGCAGGATCAAACCCGCACCCTTCATAACAGGTTCTCTCAAGCAATTTTATCCTAATTTTCTCCCCTGTGGCTGAATTCCAAGGTTTGCAGAGGCAAACTCTTTAAGTGGGAAAGCAAGGAGGAAAATGCAGATCTCAGAAGCAAAAGCAATCAGTGGTGAAGAACAGAGCTATTTTACCTGCTGGGTTTATTTCATCGGGGGTGAAAGGAGGGAGTTGACACGGCAAATGAAGTCAAAATATACTGCTGTTATAGTGTCCTTTCCATTACTACTGCATTTTTTTTTTCCCCCAGGCATATTCCATTTCCTGTATTTCTATGGTGAAAAAGTTACTGTCTCAAATGTGCCCCATCAAGTTTCTCCAGTAAAACTACAAAATTAGTTTAGACTTCTGGGTACTGCTGGACTCCCCCCCTCCCCGAACACACTCACCCCCAGTGTCGCTTTCTTACCATGTAATCAAAGCAAAACTACAGCCATGCCTTATGCCTTAATAAATTACAGGAATACTATGGTCCTAAACTTTACATCGCTGGTTTTCCTGAATCTACGCCATAAATCGCTGAACAACAGACAAGATCCTTCTCCAGAAAGCAGCCCATCACTACAACACAGGTCGTCCCCCTTCTGCACACACAGCTCTACTTCTGCTGACTTCTTCCCTGCTCTGTGAACAATCACCCCTTTAACTTTCAAACGGAGTGTGATTTATTAAAGGAGACTGCTTGGCAGCAAAGCTCTCCTGGCATTCAAAAATATGATTAGACCAGTAGATTTAGTCATTTTTTTGTAAACTTGATTCTGCTTGCATTTACCCTCTTTAAAAGAAAATACAAGCCCAGAAACATTTCCAGTACAGCTTGCTCAGCCAAACTCCAGGCGCTTTCTTTTCTTTTGCTACAAGTCCATCGCTTGCTCCAAGTATGCAAGACTAAAATTATTAAAAAAACCTGCATGAATTAAATCCCTTACCTTTTAAGGCTTTTTCACCCTTCAGCGTTCGCCCATTGTGAAAAACTGAATCTTTAGCAGTTGCAGCTATGAACACACACACAGAACAGAGCTTTCTTCAGCTCACTGGTATTTCAAGTCTTTCATGTGATATCTTTGGCTGTACTTGCTTAATTCATTCCTGCTGCTACTCAAAGGAAGTCAAGCCTAGCGAGGGCTGGCTCTACAGCAATCGCTGTAGATATTCCTGACTAACAGGACACTAATCGCACCTTATAGGCATCAAGAATGTAAATATATTTCACAGCCAACAAATTCCTTAACCTTACTAGATAAAATGCACAAAATGCCCTAAACCACAGTTTAGCAAGGGAGTTACGAACGTTAAAGTTTTTGCTAGAGAACAATACTCTGTACCCCAGCGATGCTTTTGGATGTCTATTTATCATGGACTGTGCATATTCCCTTGGACTAGTTACCATGAGAACACAGCAAACAGGATTTGAATGTAAATTGCCATCTAGAGATGTGGGGGGACTTTTTTTTGTTGTAGTTAAAAAAGAAAACTTCCAAAGCTTGATGAAGTACACGCTTTTTCTGCGCATACATTTGCATGACAATGCTCGCAATTCAAATACTTGGTAGAGTGCACAAGAAGGAAGAAAAGCCAAGTTCTTTGCTTGGTATTTATAAAAAGCAAGTACTTCAAACTTGAGATCAGCAGTTGCAGTTCCACAAATGCCCATCCATGTCACACAATCACATATGAAGGAATTCATAAAACACAAAAAATCTATCAGGTGGCACAAAATGCAGAATTACCGCAGTGCTTGAAGTCAGCTAGAAGTGGTAAGACCCTCTCCTGCTGACAGATCAATTGCTGCAGCAGTCAAAACTCTTCTCACTTCTAAATATTACACTGAACTACACAGCAAGTGTTGCATTTTAAAAATACCCCACCCCTAGGCATTTTATCTTTCCCCAGAATGGTTCTGGTACTTTGCCCTTCAGACCACTTCCTCCCATGTCCCTCCTGAAGTAGCGTTTACACCCCATGCGTCCCCCCACCCTGCTCACAAGAGCACGCTGCCACGGTTACTATCCCAGATCCAAAAATTACTCCCACCACTTGTGGACAAAGTCCTATCAAATGGTCTTTCCGGGAAACTTGGCAAACGTGCACGTACGTGCTGCAAAACATGCAAAAATCTGTTTGTCTGCACTGCCTGGAGTTTGATGCAACCTCTACAGCACAGCGTCTGCTCCCTCCCCAGCAGCACTCCATCTCAGCTCTCTAAGCCCAGCCTTAGACACCTCAGTTTTAAACTCCTTATACCACGGTCACTGAAAGACAAACCCTCATACACTTAGCAAAGGGATGCCCAGTCAGCCCTGGTTAGTAAACAACAAACCTTGATGAAGAAGGAGGACATGCCTGTCTGGGTGATTGCCTGGAGAGTGGAATGACCTACTTCAGCCCCACAAGCAGCGACGCTCTGACATGGGGACAAAGGGACAACCCAGTGGCTCCCGGGCAGCATCACCGACACGCTGCACCGCAGGAGTGATGGGAGCGATCTTTCAGAGGTGACACAGAAGACAGGCACTGCCTGTGCAGCATGAAACTCCTTGCAGGAATCGTCTCGTTCTTTCAGCCAGGGATTCAGAGTCACACGTAACATTACTGCCGGCGCTTTGCGAGCAGGAGCGATTGCTTTCCTCACACCCACTCTCCTTATCACTTTTACCTAAGGAGTCTTCTAGCGCCTGACCTAATTACTCAAGTGATGTGCCAGAAAATGATGCAGCTGGGACATACTCCACAAGTCTTGATTTGAAGCTATGTAATTCTGCAAAACCCAAGGCGACAAGATCCAGGTAGCTGAATTAAGCGGCGCTGGCCGGGCACGATGCCACACCTTACGACTGCACCTTCCTGATTACGAACAATAAAGCTTTATGAACTAGTTAAAAGGCTAAGGATAAATAGTTTGTATTTGGCTCCATGCACTTGCTGGCCTGCGAGATGGGGCCAACACGCGATGTGTTTGGAAACGGTGGCTCTCCTCCCAAAGGATGCGCCTGAACAGCTGCTCCCTGAGCCTGACCCACGCTGCCCTAGCAAGCCCGATCTCTGCTCGGAGCCTGTGGCTCTGCTTCCTCCAGAAGCAATGACAGCAGTAACTGGCAGCCAGAAAGCCTTCTTAAAACAAGTATTTACTGAGAACAACTGAGATTAAAGAGAGATATTTAAAACAGGCAGTAAGGATCTCTAATACACAAGCTGCTTCTACAGCTGTAAATGAATACTACTAGACCTTAACTTTCTACAGACAGCACCGCACATACCCAGCAGCTGTACCTGGGCCATATAATCTATTCTCTTTACTTCCAGAGTATGACAGAGTAGCTATTAACACAATGAACAGGCTTTCTATTCCCTTTTTCTGATGGATAGCAAGTCAGATTTACGCTGTGATCTGCTAGCTCCCAGCACCAGAGAGAACATTGCAGCTTCACTGCAGAAGGGCTACCCCAGGGCTCTGCAACTGAGTAAACCATAGACGCCTCCATTTAGGGCCTAACTTTTTTAACTTTTAACTGCTGGGCTCAGCATCTTTAAAAATCGACAAAGGCATCTACTCCCCAGTAAGGAGAGTCAGAGTCTGCTGAGTGACTGAGGTTGGTGTACAAAGCACGTGCTCGGTATATCACTGCAGTAGGATGTGCACAGAAGTTTGAAGCTGGACCACTTTACTAGGATAATTTTTTAAAACAAAGATTTTTTAAAAGCAGATTTTTATCCAGATGCTTAGCAATCCTGTGCTGAAGGTATCGGAGAATATCCCTCAAGCTCAGAGTCTCCCTCCCTGCATCTTCCAAGGTTTTATGTCAGTGCTGTTCTCAAAGCAGTGGCATTAGACTCGCACTGTCCTTATCCGTATTTCTGCAAAAGACTCTCTCTACGAAGCAAACTCAGTAATTCACACAGTCAAGCCTCAGTATGACAATATTGCAATTCCAGCTTGACAACCAGTTAGCACACTGCGTTCACTGAACTTGCACCTGCTCCACACCCTGCGTACGATCATCCTCGCAGATGGGGCCGAGCTGTTCTCTCATTGTTCCTTTGTACCATGTTCCTGAGCTGTACTTCTAACTGGTGTTTAGGTTGGTATCATGCTATACTTACACTTGTAATGATTCAGAGCTATTTTAAGAGCACAAGTTTAATTGAGATGCCAAGCAAAATAGGTTTGCATCTTATTTTGCATTAGGGGACACGCTGCTTGCTATTCCAGGGTGTCTCATGGCTATTAATGAATGACCTATGCCTCAAACTACACTGCGGGTGCCAATAGCCATACCTTGATCCCTTTAAATGGCTCTGTCCCCAGAAGCCATGTTAGCATCTTATTGCCTTGATAGTAATTTTCCCAGAATGAATATGGAGCATGATAGGACTCCTAAGCAGGAGTAAGTCTCACAGAATTTATTACAGACCTTTTCCTACCAGTCTTCCTTTGAATTGCAAAGTTATTACTAGTTTCACTTTTTCTGTTGCTCCCTGTAACCCCTACCCTACAGCAGGTTTACAATACAGAATTAATTTTGTCTCATTTCTTTACCTTACCTAATTAAATTTTAACATTAAAAAAATAATATAAAAAAACCTTGCAGAGAAACAGAATTGCCCCTTCAGAGCTCACAAGCTTCAGAGAAGGTGGCTTTTATCTTCCCAGTGGCAAGACCATCACTGCAACAGAGGACTGAGACAGACAATAAATGAGCAGACGGGGAGGTGAGTACAGACCCTGCGATCCTGTTCAGGTGGCACACACCAACGCAGGTTTCCTACCAAGCTGGACTTAGATCTGTAACCAAAGAGAAGGGCATGTACCTATCTAGGTGCACGAGAGAACAGCCGCGTCTGACCCTGTTGAAGTCTCAAGAACAGGGAATTACAGAAGCAAGCTGTAATAATAGAGGCTTTAAGAGACCAGCACAGATGAGGCCACGCAGATGCAGGAGGTGGGGGCCACTCGCAATGATGATGCCAGTGTTATGCCACTTGCTATGATTACGCCAATATATTTTCTGAAGAAAAATCCTAAATGGAGAAGGGAACTTGAGAAGGCACTTGAGCCAATCTGACTGAGGCTGGCTCCGTCTGGCCAACAAGAAAATTTCTGCTTCTGAAACAGCTTGCATAGGAAGTTCAGATCTTAAATTTACCCTGAACTGTCTCCCGAGTGGCACGAAGGCTTAGCAACTTTATTAATAGCAGCAAGCTGGAAGAAACGCTCAGCTGATGGCTGTAGCAATGGTTCTAGCTTGCTTTAAAAAGACAGTCAGTTTTGTTTAGTTTTTTTCTTGGGGTTTTTTGGTGGTGGTGTTTTTGTTTTTTTTAATTTAAGGTGCACAAAAAAGTATAGATGGAGACCAGAAAAGGCAAGGTTGCAGGGATGAATCATTATCAAATAGAACAGGAAGCAGGGAAAAAACCTGAGACCAAGAAACAGAGGAAGATGTGTCAAAGTCCAAAAGGATGAAACGATACATAGTTCTGCAAGCTGCATGGAAGATCAGGGGAGTTGAGGAGAAAGACCCTTCATTAGCAGAAAATACTTGAGCATACCAAGTGGAAAAATTTCCACATTATGGCTAGTTCAGAACAGGCTGGAAACTGTGAAAACAGATACGCTGATTGTTTGGGGGTCTCCCAAAGATTAATGGGTCCTCTGTTCTTCTGTCTGAGGCCTGCTCGTTGAAATGTCTTGTGACGAAAGGTCATGTACTCTGTGCGTTCCCTTTAGGAAATTGCACTAATGAGTGTAGATCCTACTTTGATATGTATATGTTCGGTGGTTTACTGCATATGCTGAATTGGTTTTGCTTGCCACTGTAACATATTTAAAAATTAAAATTTTGATCAATTAAAAATCAAATAGTTACTGTAAATTATCACATCCCTTATCCAACAGGAATACACTTTAATGTCTACAAGAGGAAGTAGTCCCTGCTGCATGTTCTGCTTTTCAAAAGCTTGAATTTGTCTTCCATCTGCTCAGCCTCATTCACCTACAGAATTCAAACATACTTCCAGAGTAAAACAGCTCTCGAGCACCACCACCTCCTCCCCTCCAGAGCTACAGAGGATGCTCGTCGACAGGTGTGTCACCTCCTTGTACCCAACCCAGAGAACAATGAGTAGCTGGAGAGGCTTTGCTCCTGATAACACAACTCCAGCTCTCTCCTTGCTGAGTCTCCCTGGTCCAGCTCTCCTTTAATGCTGCATATTTCAAAAAAGCAATTAAACCACCCCTTTCTTTCACGTCATTTGTTATTTGGCAAGTACTGTTTAAGTACTTCTTGAACAGTGACATATCACCATCACTGCAGAGTAAAAACTACGGACACAAAACACAGAGGAAAATGCTCAGTGAAGATTTTTACTTTCTTTCAATTCCAGTTTCTCTGTTTTAGCAGTCCATCTGAAAGTTTCAAGCAGTTCTGCTTCTATCCAACCCTGCACAGTGAGTCATGTAAGCGATAATCCCTGGTAGTCCATGCGCAGCTAACGTGTCTGAGCCGTGCTGGTTCAGAGCTATGCAAACTGACTCACTTTATTTTCCTTTGTATAACTGAAAAGAAGCATTATGTTGCATGACAGGACAAACTATGAAACATTTAACGTCATGTGCGTCCACGAGTCCAGCTGAGCTACAGAGGAGCCAAATGCTGTTCACGTGCCTGCTTCTGTACCCGCACCGTTGCAGAAGGAGCAACACCAACAACGCCACAAGATCATCACTAAAAATTGCTGTCTGCGAGATATGAGGGGGAACAGAGAGCAGTGCACAGCAGACAAATCCTAAAACAGTGAATCCCAAAAATGCATTTTGAGAACACTTCCCTGCGGCAAAGAATCTACAAATATTACATATGGCTTTCCTTCTCCTTTTCCATGAAGTAAGTCTATTGAATCAGCAACACCAGGTAATCTGTGTGACCCTTTCCTCTACTCTTGTTCTTCAAATAGGATTTTTTATTTGGTAAAGCCATTGAATCAAGTTAAATTTGCAATCAAATTAAAGCAAATGGAAAACAAGGACAAAGATTTTCTGTGTAAGATTTCAGTAACATTTTATACATACTTTAAAAGGGATTGTCTGCAGGAATTTCCCAATCTGTTCCTGCATGCACTACTGCAATTAGATGTGATTTCCTGAGACTGAGGCTGTTTCAAGCGCCTTTTGCTTGCACAGCTGCTAATTCTGTGAGAACTTTGTTTTAATGATAGTAAAATATATGTGCAGATACAGTAGCGTATGCCAAATTTGTCAGGGATGGAGCATTCTAGTGGGAAAAGACTGGCAGAGCAACAAGGAACATGGGAGTGGGAACTCAATGTTTGCTTTGCTGTGGAAACTCAACAAGTGCCTGGTTCTGGCATCAACTATGGCAAATTCTTGTGACTTTAGTACTGTGGAGATGAGCCTTACTCGGATGCAAAAGGACAAATAAGGAAAACGTTTGAGTTACCAAAATTCTTATACTCCAGTGGCAGCAGGTGGGCTTTATAAGGGTCATGGGGCTGCTGGGTAGAAAGGGGAGCAGGGAAGAAAACAAGCTTTTCCAAACTGCCCTCCCTCAGTGACCGGGGGCTTGCTGCACACGTATGTTTACAGGCTGTTCCCTCTTGCCAAGGTGCCCACCGCAATCTGCATGTTATCTGACACACCGCAAGTAACAGCACAAAAGCGGAGTTAACAGTTAGCAACTGAAAACATACAATGTCAAGGATATACCGTCCAGGTAACACAAAAACCTGCAATGAAATCTCCCAGGTTTGATGTGTCAGATTAACTAGACATCCCAGAAAAATGTAACATATAAAACTGGATTTATAGCAAAGTCACCTATTTCTAAGTTGGCAAGTGAAAACCATAGATCAGATTCATTAGCACCTCTGCCTGTTGCATTTTTGACATCAGCAGACCATACCTGAATAATGGTCTATAAAGCCAGAAACAGATGCGCAAACCCCCAGAATATTAGGACCAGGCTAACAATATTAACTTCAGTGATCACTATACCATTACTGCTTAATTTCTAGAGATACCTCCAACTTATCTAAATAAGTCTCGACATTATCTTTCATTATCTGTGACTCACAAGACAAATGGATACAGTAAGCCTTAGTGTCCAAGGCTGGTTTAAAAACATAACTCTGTAACAGAACAAAGTCAGTGAAGAATACTACCCTCTGTTTCATACAGCATTAAATAAACAGACAGAATAGGTCTGAGACATAGAGAAAAAAACAGGCATGATTTTAAATCTTACCTTCTGTACGTTGGGTTTGATGCACCGAACGAAGAAAGGATTTGAAGAACTCAGTGTTGCCATTAAAGAATGAAGTGATTCCTAAAACACAGGCAGAAAGAAGGACAGCACTTCACAAGCTGACTCTTTGTACAAGCAACATACCCCAGCACAAGCTCTTGCAGCTCGGCATTGCAGACAATATCTAACTGCAACACCTAGTGGTATACACCAGAAATTACCGTACCATGTAAGCTCTTGCTTGTGACCACACAGAATCAATACATGCATGTTCGCCTCTTCCACTGGCCCTTCTGATCAAAACTGCCATCACCATTTTAGAGTGAGTAAGAGACAAGAGATTGATATGAAGAAAACTGTTCATAAGGAAACACCAAATTGGAAAGTTGCTGTTTCAGGAAACTTTTGAATGACTACTTAAGACTTATGATCCACATTCCCAAATTGCTAAACTCGAGCAAATCAAAAGGAAGGATGAGGAGTCTAAGGCAAAACTTAAATACCCACAAGACCAGATTTTCTCTTTTCCTTTCAGCCACTCCATACCCACTCAATTTCTATTTTCCCTGTGATCAGAAGCATTTTGTGCACTAAGAGTTCCTCTCTCCTGTGTGGTCTCAACCTTTCATGCTAAAGGGACACTGATAATAAATATAAGTCAACAATAGGTAAGAAAAAATATTTAAAATTTCTGAAAAAAAGAGTTACTTTAGAATACAGTACACATTTTTTTATCAATACTAGATTTTAAAACGTCCCCCTCCTGAAATTAACAAAAAATAAGTAAAGGATGGAGTGGTAAAGAAAACACATCTTACTGAAAGATAATCCTAACAGCATTAAGCAGTTTCACAGTTATTTCACATGACAGCTAATTGCATTTAACAATAAAAAGAGAGATTATAAGGTTCAGCTTAAAAAAAAACCCAAATATGTTTTTTCCCCCTAGTTTTAGAACTCTGAATGACCCACTACACATTAGATTATCAGTTGTCTGAACCTCAGCCTGCAGATAAAAAAAATCACAAAAATCCCTCAGTCCTTTTATGATTATTACTTTAATTACACATCCGCCCCTTTCCCGCCTGAGCTGTTGTTCCATCTTATTCCAACTTGCCTCATTCTATATCATTACGTATGATAAACCATTTTAAACTCAAGTCTTGCGTTTACTTTGCAGAGATAGAAATAACCATATAGGAGGGGAGTCCAGGCTCTGAAGAACCCAGAAAGCTAGCAATGATAGTGTTTTGCCCCTCGAAGGTGGCACTGTCTGCCAGCCAGAGGAGAGAATACAGAACAGGCTGCCACGGAGACAGAAAATTCATGTTTTAAAGGAGGCAACGCTGTGTATCCTACCATGCGTTTTGGAGTGAAACTGCCAATGGCAGTCTGTTACAACAAATTCTTGCTTTTATCTGCAAACCATGGGCTCTCCTGATGATAAAATATGAAGTGATAAAGGCAACAGGCAGAGCCCTGGCTGTGCACAGGAGCTGGTACAGAGCAATGGGAGCAAATGGTGAAGTGACTGGGAACATAAATGATAGTTCTTGGTTTGTTTGCCTTTGCCAGCCTAGAGACCAGGAGTTGGGGGCAGGAAACATTAAGCAGCCAGAAGACACAAAGACAAGTATTTTTGTGTAAAGACAAATATTTACAGCTTCAAAAAGTAAAGGCTTCATTTCTATTAAACCTTTGTGAACATTACATCATCTGTGGACAAGTAAGCCAATTCTCTCAGGCTACTACTTACAGAGATTGGAAAAGTTGGTCAGTCTTAACAGAAATGATTTAACGTATTTTCACATTTGTCTGTGGTACAGACAGCCAGATTCTGCACAGTGCTGTGTGCCTCTAAGTCACTGCCAGGTGACGAGCTAATCTGAACTTTGCCCTGCTTTAAGCAGTAGGCTGAAACAGATGGTATCTAACCTCAGCTACTCTGTGTGCACCCCCAGGACCACATTAGGTAGGCTGTCAAAAGAAAAGAAAGGTTAACGAACCTATCATGAGAAGAAAACTGTGAAGGCAAAGTTCTTATCTTCAGCTGAAATGAGATGGACTAATCCCTGGAAGGCTTTAAAACATGTCAAAAACACCCAACCTAATTCTTTGAAGACAGCATGATGTGAAGGTCAACCTCTTGCAAAGCAGCCCAGATGGTTAACGGTCAGTTACTACGGCTTTAGGGAAGAGGCAACAACGTTTTGATTTTGTGTTTTATCGTGCTTTATGCTGTCCAGGGGCCCTGATGGAGAAAAGAAGGAACTCTACATCACGTTCTACCTTCCAAAGTGGGTCCAAAAATATGGACAAATTTTATACAGTAAGATCTTAAAGGTCTACTTTGCCCAGGTACAAATGGTGAAGTGGAAACAGCTCCTTCTGTGATCCCAGCAAGCTAGCAAATGATACCACCTCACCACAAGAAGTGGGTAGTATCTGAGATGAGCGATGGTAGCACAAAGCAAGCTGTCCAGGGAATATAACATCAGTGTTTTTTTAATAAAAGACACTCTGTGTGCCCCAGAATACACTCCTTGCTGTTCTGGCCAACACTTAGCAGTAGTCTATTAGGATAAAATCTGCCCTCAAGGGGTTTGAGTCTGCTCTCTTTTTTAAAAAAAAGTGAATGAATAGTGCAAATGTATATTAATTCAAACAAAATGAAAGACAACTAATCCAGACTTGTACTCATGCAATTTAGAAAAGGTTTTGTGCCAATCTTTCTCTTTTAAATAATGTGCAGATAGACCTTATGCTAGATTTCAATTTGGTACCATTTTTGATGGGAAGGCTATAAAGCCTCATAAAAAGGTGTTTAATGAAAATGCTTTCCAAACTTTATGTTAAAGAGCAAGGCAACACCTTAATGAGATATTTATTCAGTACTTATTTTTCTTAGCATACAGGCACTGCTGTAAGGCTTTGTGCGATTTTGTGGCTGGGTTTAGATTAGAAAGAAACACCAGGATGAGAGAGACTAACTAATATGGCCAATCAGTTGATTAGTAAGTGCAGTTTCATAGGAGAGACAGCAATGTTTTGATGCTGAAGTTCCGCCTGTTTTAAGCTGCAAATGTTCTTTATCGGACAGGGGTTATCTATCATCAATTAGCTACAGAGCAGAGACAACATATTAACTAACCTTGAACTGGAGACTGACAGTGGGTTTTCGGTGCTTGCTTCCACATTTAAGAGTGTCTTGATTGTTGCGACTTGAAACATGTTCAAATAGATCATAGATGAAATCAAGACTGAAATAGGAAAGAGAAAGAATATTTCTGAAGTATACCTTAACAGAGTATGAGGTTTACCACTATAGAATGCAAAGAAAGCACTGTCTCTTAGAAAGCAGCTCCTCCATCCAAAAAATGCTTATTGATTTTCCCTATAATCATTAATAAGCAATAGATTTTGCCTTTGCAGAATTTAAGCAGGGGTGAAAAGAAAAGGAAACCAAAAGAGAACAAAACAAAACAAGGAGGTCCTTTCTTTTCCACTCCCAACACATCATTAAGGAAATGAAGTGTGAAGTCCTAGAGTCCTTACTGCATTTTACTCTACTCGCTCAACCAAAACTCCAGCTGACTGTAATGGGAACTGTACAAAGACTACAAAACAGGACTTACAGCTTGTTTGGGGCCACAACACAAAATAAAGCACCCACATGAGCCTCACTTTCACATACCAGCTGTCTATGCCATTTTCTACCTTATCAGTCGGGTATCTTCATTTTACCACTTCTGCAGGAACACAGACATTTTAACTCGAGCTCCAGACAGATGTTGGTGCAAGAGCAAAACCAGGCCCAGCAGCTTTAACTCATTTATTACTTTTACCTACATATGTCAATTGACAGATGTTATGTCAGGTATGTCATGAAACCAGAACAAAAAACCATAGAGAGGGAAATGCTTATTAACAGTTTCCCCTGCACAGAAGAGCTTAAGGGATTTACAAACAAGCAAGTCACACAGCAAGCCAGGATAACTTGACGGGATGGGTGAGGGCAGCAGCTGAGACAGCACCACCTGGGCTCAGCTCCCTCCTCTTCTGTCACCCCTCTGTGACTCTGTCCCGGAGCCTCAACCATCCGCCTACAAAAAGGGACGTGGTACCGCTCCAGCTCACGGGGTACCACTGTAAGCAGCATCCTGAGACCTTACACAGCAGAATGACAGGAGGCACGCAGCTACCAAAGACCTCCAAGCTCAGACTTCCAGTAACATAAATCTTTATAGAAAATTTCCTTTTGAAGCTATTACTATAGGGCAATTTGCACTGTGGTAGGCCCCTGACACTAAGCTTTCAATTAAATTAGGGAATGCCAGAAATACAAGTAAATCGGGCTGTATGTGAAGCAAAAAACCACCCATGCACGCTGCATATGAGGCACCCTGAAACAGTTAAAAACCCCGACCAGCTTTTCAGCATCCTTACTCACCACTGAGTAGCAAGTGAGCTCTCTAGCAACCCCCCGGACTGAACATGGATGAGGTACTGTACAATGTAAGAAAATCTGACTTTGTGAGAACCGTTTACAGTCAGATCTGCTTACAGGCACCTCTGATATTTCTTCTAGGCTCATTTCAACTCTGTCAAGGTCTGATGCTACACAACGTCAAACATATGCAAACCCTGGCAGAATTAGGTGATAAATCCTGGCAGAATTATGTCATACAACACCCCTTAACGTTATGTCCTAACCAAAAATCACGTACCTGCTTTCACGTAACAAGTTCAGGAGATCGTCTCTGAAAGTATCTCTGTTTTTCTCCAAGATCCCCCTGACATCATACTGGACCTAGCAGGAAACAGAGCTGATTCAAACAACAAGCCAAGTAGTCAGGCACCTCTCACAAGAGCGGTACTGTAAAAAAGCACTGAGGGAACAGAGTGCTTTAGTTAATTTTGAACAGCCTCAGGGTAAAATCAAGCTAATTAAAACTCTGTTTGGAATAATTTCAGCAAATAAAGAAAAGAAAATTACCTCCCCAGCGTAGTGCTTCACTCCAAAGTTGTGAACTGCAACTCTTGGTTTTACATAATAAGGATTGTTCTAATTGGAGGAGAAAGAAAAGAGAAAAATATTTGGGGGAGGGGGGTGTCAGGGAGTAGAACGATACAAAGGGTCACATTATCCTCAGAACCCAGACCTAAATAAACCATTGTCTTCCAGTGAACTCTCTGGAAGATTAGTGCTCCAAAAGCAAACAACCAACTTATAATGATAATAGGATTTGTTAGTCTGGGCTGCTTCAAATGCAGTAATAACAGATTTATAGTATCTAAAAAGGCATTATACTAAACCTGAACCCATCTGGCAGAACCACCTATTAAAGGCACTTTGAAAAAGAAGGCTCTGCCTTAAACTGGCAGTTATGAAGACTGGTGGATACACTTGTCTCCCAGAAATTCTTGAAAATAATTCTAGGATTGCAATCAAGATAACACTAATCTGCACAGAGGAAACAGCAATCTTTTGGTAAATGACATCAAGGAGAATACTTCATTAAATCAAGGGAAAATGAAGATCTAAGTAATATGAGTTGCTGCAGGTTGTCAGAATCAGAACTCTAACTAAGAGCAAGATTTGGCTAATTCACCAATACGGAAACCTTTAACTGGACAGTAACGAGGTTATGTTCTTCCAGGTAACTGACTCAGTCTTGATAGCAAATTATATGGATTGCCATGGAAGTAGGATCATGTCCAAAACAGCCTCTACAACCATGCACCCATATATCTGAATGATGAATTTCCACAGAAGCAAAGAGATCCTTCATAATTTGTACAGAAAATGTGAACAAAACATCACATACAGCATGTTGAGTGTTCAACTTCTCCAGCAAGGTGGAGTCCGTAGCTTGTGGAAAATGGCTCTCTTCATTGATGAGTGCCAGCAGCCCCAGTTTCTAGAACAGTAAGAAGCAGAAGATGAATGATTGCACAGATGGACACATTGTCCCCAGTTTGGAAAAATCACAGTGTCCTTGAAGTTGGTGTGTGTGGAGAGGTGCAAAACCACCATATGTGACTAAAATCTCTCTCTCATAGAGGACTGCAATCCTATTTTGCTGGCAAGGCTCCTTTTGAAACATGCAGCATACGATACATGGGCACAATAAAGAAAAAGAAGCTACTGGAAGAAGCAACAGTTCTCCTGATGCAGGCAGTTTTTAGGTGCACACTATGACATTGCTCCAGAATATATCCCCAGCCTTCAAGATCTCCAATAATCAGAAATCACTTAAATCTGAGGAGTTTGTGTAAACAGGCTTTAAATTCTTTTTCTTCCGTGAAATTATCTACTTAGCTATTGAACCAATGCAAAATTCTAGCACCCACAGTGCCCGGGGGTACAGCAAAGGATATACAGTTTAACTACGCACTGTGTGAAACACAACCTCCCTTTGCTTTGCATATGCCTCTGTGCAATTGCCTTTGATGTTCCCTACTTCTCATACTAGAAGAGGTGGTAAACAAAGCAAGCTACCCTGCAGTTAACTGATGTGTCCAGCAAGCTTCAGGTTGATCCAGCCTCTCAGAAAAAACACGGTTCTGCAGGTGCACATTTTAATAAGCCACTTCCCATGGGCCCAGCGCGGCTCCTGGCAAACCACACTGTGGCCATGTCATGGCAGCTGGATCCCCTGCCTGCTGCCATCGGTTTCTCACCGCAGCTCCACACCCTGCTACGGGGATAAACTCATGCAGCCCGCTTGTACTGCTGGCAGAAGCGAACGTGCATGAGATGGCATGTAACTTTGGCTTGTCATCCATCTGGAGTTATAATTTCTAAGCAGTGAACTCAGACCTCATCTGCTCCTCACCGCTAATGTTCCTACCAATAACTCTGCAGAAATTTCATGCTCTTTTTACATGTTCCTTTAGTACAAATCAGAACGCAAAGTTATGGACAAAGCCAAAACTGGCAGGCAACAAATGAAGATTACCCGCATCCCAGGAAAAGCCATTACAGGAGCAAGATACTGTCTGCTCCCTCTTTCTATTCTTTTTAATCATCTCCAAATACTGCTTTTGTATATAATCATACACTGTTAAAAGTTACTACAAGGAAGATACATATATTGAGCTTACAATTTAATCTATAATACATCAATGCATGAAAATGACCTGATTAAAAGTTCACTATTTAAACATGGAAGTTCCACCATTCTCCTCATTTGTTCTTTGTGTTGGCAAGTGTTTTAAAGACGTATTACCTCGGAACAAAAACCAGAAATAGGTACCAGTATCAAATTCTTTATTACCTTTTCAATGAGATCTAAGCACTCTCCATTATCTGTCCAGTCAATATCTTCCCAAATCAGTCCTTCCCTAAAGAAAATAAGGAAGGGCTTTTTATTGACAATTGCGATGATATTATTTTGAATATAGAAATAGGAGGAACTGATGTAATCATCTTGCAAATTACAGCAAAATCAGCTTGTTTTTAAAAAACACACAGCTCCAGAGATTTTCAAAGGAAACTAAGGTAGCTGGGGACCCAGATTTCAAGTGTATACTGATATTCTCAAAATTCTTTCAAATGTCATCTGTATCTCTTACCTGCTGTATTCCAGTTGCTCCAAGGAAAAGATGTGCTTGTTGAAATATTCCTGAAGCTTTTCATTTGCATAGTTAATATTGAACTGCTCAAAACGGTTTACCTAAAGAGACAAGAAATTTTCAAAAATGCACGCACTCCAAGTATTTTACTTCGCAAACAAGGAACTGGTTTAAGTCATAACCTATTTAATAATCAAGTTCCAGTGAAGATGACAAAGGTAAGTAGAACAATGAAGCATAAATTTCAAACGATCCATTTAAACAAACTTTTGAAACCTACCTCAAAGTTTTCAAATCCAAATATGTCCAAAATTCCAATGGACTTGAAGTCTTCCTTGCTCCTGATTCTGCTGTTGATTTTCTTAATGACCCAAGCAAAACACTGAGAATAAAGTGCCATAGCCATAGAATCTCTGCTGTCTATTGCCTGCATTAAAGAAGGAATACACAATGCATCGATCACCCCTGTAACTGAGAACTTAACCAGACTTTGCTGGTCAGTGTCCGTTCCACAGCATAAAGCAATGAATAATGCAGGCAGGTTTGTATTCCTATGCACCTTGACAGCAATTGTATTAGCAGTTACAGAGCGTCACGACTTAAGCTGTAGCAGTGTAAGTTATAACAGCTGTACACCTATGGGGCTTTAAAGATACATTTCAAGGCTACAGCATTCAAAAACTAAGAAATTAGGTGGGGAGGAAGAAAAGAGAAGGGTAGAAAATAACACTTTAATTTATCCCTTTCTAGAAGTAAGCATAACATTATGTATACCTATTTCTAATCCCTTTCTTGTAAATAGTAACATTATTTCTGCTGAAAGGTTTCAAACTGGTCACCCACAAATGCCTGTAATGAAAAATATCAGCCTACATGATTAGAATTTGAAAAAAAATGATAAGCATTCAGGCTTAATAAGAATCACAAGAGCCAAGCTACAAGCCCTGGCCAGAATGACAGGATGGGATTCTATAGAGATTTCTAAAAGTCCAATTATACCCTTCCCAAAAAAACCCACCTATGCCGCATTTTTGATAGCAACTCTGATGCATGAGCTAAGCTTCTGTTCCTGAGTGACCACTGATTTCCATGGACTTGAAGACTGAGCCATATATTTTACAGACCCTAAAACCATGTCAAAACTGAGATGCCTTTACCTGTTGTATACTAAGAGGTGTTAGAATTTCTTCTCCCCTGAGTATCATTGATCTCTGTGTCAATGCTTCAGTTAGCTGCGTGGAGTCCAACCCCAGTAGTTCAGCAGATCTACCCAGAGCTGGCAAAAGAAAGAGATAAATACAAATATGCCCTTAAATGTATAAGGGTATGAAACTAATTTGTTGTAGTATTATAACTACCACCACCATTTAAGATGCTTCTAAAATGATGGAGGTTAGAGATAAAAACACAAGTAGAAACTCTAGGATATGTTTCTGCTGCTCATGAAAAGGCACAGTATCATAAATATGCACAACTGAAGGAATTTAGCAGTAGAACTTCATCACAAGTAAGTCACAAATATTTATTTTCCTCTTAATGTTACATTTCAAGGATTCAATCTACTGCTTACACTAACATATTTTTCCAGATGCTAACAGTAATTCACTCTGTCCACATGAATGTGTTTCAGCTTCATGCAGGATGACGGGGATAAGAAAACCAGAATTTTTCTTCTTACGTGCATACTTGAATTTGAAATTTTGCTATAACGTGGCATATAAAGCAGTACATAATGTTACTGTTTATTGCCATATTAGAATAAACATTTAAAATGCTCGCCAGCCCGATCTTTAGACATACCAGCACATACTTTCAGATTTGCAACTAAAGTATTGAAAGCTCTAATAAAAGATAGCTTCAATGGAGATCCCAGTTAAGGAATGTACTTGAGCACTTATGTTTTATCAACTTGAGAATATTTCAAAGAAGGATTTAGATTAAAATGGTATTTCTCTAATATTAATGGAATAAATGTGCCCAAGGTCTTCCCTAATTAAGACCTAGCATCCAGCAGCAGACTAATTTGCCTTATCTGTCAAAAAATCCTAAAAATAACATTTTAAACAACATTTACAGATGCTAAAAAGCAGTAAGACCCTTTCACTGGTTGTCCTTGCTATGGTCAGATATACTAGCAATGAATATTCACAGCCTCAAGAAACATTTACATTTGGATGCACAGCCTTCTCACCTGTTTTAAAGGACACCTGTGCCCCACCAGCAGTGATGAACTCAACGTTTCCTAGATGCAAAATGCCAGCCAACAGCCTCAAAACTTCTCGCACTTCCTCTTTGCTGAACTGCATCACTTCCATTGCAGTCTGGAATGACATGTGAGCTTCTTCAGTAACATGCATACTGACTCAAAAATGGAGACAAGGACAAACCCACCAACTGTATTGCCAGGTCTTAGAAAAGCAAGTCAGGGCTGGCAGGAGTTAATTCCTTTGGTTTCATCCCAAATCGAATACATCATAAGACATGACGGGGACAACTTGGAACATGTAAGCATCACTGGTTTCAAGAAATCTTCTTTTGAAGCTGTAAGGATGCTGTAATTCGCTTTCAAATTCTTCATTAAAATTGTATAAATATTGAAATGCCCTACTGGATTGTGCATCGGATGCAATTTCATTAATTTGCATTAGCAACTGATAACCTCCTCTGTGTTTTTATCAAATTTTGCCAATTAGCCTTGTAGGTAAGAAGGCATGGGGGAGGAAACACAGCTACATGGAAGATTTGCTCATTTGTTGTCTCAGCCACGGAGAATTCAGAGGAGGCCTTCTGCAGCATATTCTGGGCAAACCATGAAGCCTAAACACACATCTTACCAGTGCGGTCTGACATCTTACACCAAAACTGAGCAATAAAAAGAGACCTATATAAGATCTGCTGAATTTATAACCAATATGGCAATGATCAAGGCTCAGCTACATAAATGAAGAGAATAGCAAATATCTTTCTAAAGAAATATTAAAATGAGGAGGAATACACCCTTTTCTCTGACATAGAACAAACAAGTAACTGTATGCCTCTTGAAATTACCAGAATTTCCCAAATTTGGGTCTAATAGGAGCCTGTTTGAGACCAGAGCACAGTTTTATAGCCTTACAGTTAGACTCATCATGTTACGGTCACTGCAGGTGTCTGACAGATGGCACATGACACATTTTGTCTTTCATAAATCATCAATTACAAATGGAAAAGGCTCGTACTCATTCCACAATTAAAAGCAGGAAGAGATAATGGCTGAAGGTTTATTTTGTATAGAAGACCTTTCACAACAGAGCTCTAAGAAAGACGGCAGCACTAGGAGTTCATCTCCACGCTTACCATGCAGTTCCTCCCTGTCTCCTACAAAAAAGTTTCACTTAAGTAACATTTCCAGGGCTTAAACCGCAATAAAAATCGGCAAAGGAGATGACTATAATAGGAAAAGACAGGCGAGGGCTAACTGCGGGGTTTCTGTCCGCCTCCTGCTCTGGGAATGCAGCCCGGCAGCCTCGGCCCCTGCTCCAAGCCTGCCCGCACTGCGGGCAGCATGCAAGCATCACCTGCCCAGCTGATTTCACGCTCTGTCTACCCTGAGATGATTAGCACAAATTAAACGTCACGCTAATCAACTTAAGCATGTGACTATAATAGAGATAAGTTAGTTAATAAAGATAAGTTAGTTAATAAAGACCAACTTTTCCAATGCCTCCTTCCTCCATACTAGATGAGGGTTGTTTTTTTTTTTACACTTAAATAACTGCTGCACCCACTACACATTAATTTGTCGCTTTGACAAAGAGATTAACATAGCTAACGAAAAATATATTGGTGAAGGGCATAAACCTAAATATTTTGTCTGATTTTCAAAATCTAACACATATCACCTCAGTGATACAGTAAGCAATTAAGAATTGTCTTAACAGTACAGACGAATGGCTATACCTAATTGGTGTGGGTGTAAGACATAAAGCCATTCAGAGGAAGACTCCATCAGGACCTGGTTTTCAATCTGTGTTTACATTTTCTTCAACTCTATTGTGTAAATTATTCCATACAACTGGATTTTCCAGCTGCAACTTAAAGAGTTGGATAAACTCTTGCAACCCATGGGATGCACTGCGGACTTGACCTAGTAGATGCTACGTGATCTGGGCAAAGCCTTAGGATGGAAAAACAGTGGAAGCATACATAGCTGTAATATAAAACAATGCAGGGAAGAGCAAAGGAATGTAGATGCCTTACTGTCTTCCCAGCTGATACTCTTTTCATTCCAAAATGTAACCATTTCACTGGATAATAGCACACTTTGAAATGGTAAGGGTAAAAATCAAATATTGGAGGGAAGGTAAAGACAAGCTCAAAATGACAGCGAAGTGTTATGAGAAAATGTAAGTCACTGTAAGATCAGTGCCTCAATGAGAGAGCTGCAAGTGCAGGTAAGCACAAGAAGGCTTTGTTCCCTGCTCTGACAACGGGTACCAGGCACCCAAACCTCCAGCATTTTTAAAGCATAAAGAACTGGGGAAACGACTCACAATGACTTCCTTGAAGGAATCTTTGTCGCTGATTGTCTTATCCGCTATACATCCAGACTGATTCAGGTAGTGGTAGTTCTCCGGTACAGATAAGTAAAAGGCATCTAATGAGGAGAGAAAAGACAAGTAAAAAAAAAAATCCCAAACGAAAAGTACTCCACAAATTACTATATCACAGTTAAATAGTTCACAATTCATTTGCTCAGAAATTATGACGATGCACAAAAGAAAGCTTAATATTAAAATCAGATATGGGGTTTTAGTTTGCTGGTTTTTGCTTTATTTAGCTGCACAACGGAGTTAACTCTACTTTGTAGCATGCAAAGATAGCAGGCCCAAAGGGAGACACCGAGACAGCTTTAGGCAATTTTGCACATATACAAATGTGATTTCTTTTGTTCACTGGGTTTATTCTTTATGAGAGAGGATTAGAGGAACCAGAATTATTTCTCTTTGTTGCTGTGGAGTTATTTAGTACCAGCAAAAATATTCAGCTTGAACTGAATGAGGCATATTTGTCCCCAAGTAATTTTCCCAGGGCCACAACAGAAGCTCAGAGAAAAATTACTGGCAGCTTGGTGACATTCCTCAACTAAGCAGGTTGCTTCATCAAGTTGAGCTCAAATTCACACTCACTGAATCCTGGCTGAATAAATAACCTATTTCTCTGCTTGGGTTAGCGGGTTCCTGCAGTTAAATTCTCCACTGCTGTCACCATGGCTGACTGCTAGCAGAAAGACACTACTTTGCCACTCACCTTTTTCTCTCTCTTCTATCCCTGCCAGCAGAGCATAGAATATGTGATAATTTCTTTCCCCGGGGTTTTGTCTTACTACACGATTCTGTCAAAGTAAAACATAGTTTCAATTTAAGCAATCCTTTTTATGGAGAATTTTTTATCCAAAATTTCAAAGAAAATATTAAATCAAACAAAATTAACTGAGCAAAAGCAAACATCAACTTACTTTTTCCAATAAATCTATAGCCAGGAAGAAAAACTTCAGTCAAGGAATAAAGTAAAAAGCAATTAACGCACAAGCTATTTATAATCTTCCTTCTTTCATTTGAGACAACAGGAGCAGCATCAGGGTCTTTTCTTAGGACATACCTACAGCCATAACAAGATGAATAAAGTAGCAACAGTTCTAATACCAATGTGTTCCAACACCTTCTTCTCCTCCATCCCGTCAAAACTGGAATTGTCATGTTCTGGATTTTAAATGACATCTGCTATCCTTTACTTTTTCTTTTCCCTAAAGCTTGGAAACAGCTTTAAGGATGAAAATTGTCCCACTGCAAAAGCAGCTTATATTCAAAACACTAGGGAGGATCCCCTCAGTATATTCCTCGTACCCACACCGCTGGTGCTCTGGTGGAGCTGGCCCATAGTCTGATTTTGCCAAATGCAGGACAAATCCAAGTATTTGACCCACCCAGGCTCACATTGCGGAAATTCAGCAGCTCAGCTCTTTCAAGTACTTTTCCAAAAAAGTAAGCAGCTTATCTTCAGATATAATAAATGAGGGAAATAGCTGACGACTGAAGAACTCAGAACCCAAGAACTCAGGCTGTTTCAGCTCACTGTGTAGAACAGGCACCTGAGCCACGCTAGCAGTAGCAATACAAAATCCTGGTTCTCCGAGAGTATCTAAACCCCACCTGCTACAAATGCATGTGTGCACGTGCATAAACACATGCAGAGAATTCGGTGTTACTGCTTCCCTTTCCCACCTACATCAGCTCAATTTAATTGTGTATGCTTCAGGATGGGGTGAAAGGACAGGAAAGGGTGAGCCACTTCTCTCGCAGCCCTTCACAGAGGAGGTACGTGGGGGCTGCCCGCAAAAAGGGGTAAAATCACCAAACAAGGATACAATCTATAATTCTTCCTCCCCGAATGTTTCCTTTCTGACAGATGTTCAGCTGAATAAACTTCCCAAAGCGACTTGAGTTGTTGTTGTAAACAGTCTTCGCATTGCCAAAAGCTTCCATAATTGGGCTGTGAAAATACAGAATAATGACAAGAGCGTTAAGGTGTGAGCAGCATGCCAATGGTTTCACATGGGACTGGTGAAAGGAATAGCACTCTGAAACGCTTGCTTCTGACACTCTCCTCAGCCACAGCCTACATCCTTAGTATTAGCCTGAATTTATTAACAATGGGCATCTCATTTTTCTACCAAAAGATGCAAGTATTCAAACGACAGGAAGATTAATTGTACAAAATTACTCTGCAGCTTAATCTGCTCAAAAGATGCACCCAATTCTCATTGCAGTACTCAAATTATAGAAATACAAAATCTCAGCACATGCAAATTGCCATGCAGATGTAGGGAAAATAGTTCTTGTCCTAAGGCAATTAAAAAGAAGAATTACATCAAATACAGCAGGTAAATCAAAGATGAAGCATGATAAACAAAAGTAATAGCATCTCAAATTATCTTTGTTTTTAAATAGTTTACAGCCATGTGTTATTTCATCTGAACACTGAGAGGTTTTCGGTTTTTTTGCTTGCATAGAGTGTGTCAAATTTATCTGATGCATTTACTCATCTGTCTTATCAGTTCTCCTTATCCTCCCTTTCCTCAGCATGCTTTTACCACTTGAACACTTTATCCTCATGGTGCTGTATCTTGTTCTACCTTATCCTCAGGCTACACAAACCAAACCAATGGTTTCTCCCTCCCATCACCCATTTCCCTCACTCTGATTATCTGAATTCAGCCCCAAACAAAAAGGAAAGCCACCACTAAAGCATCTTCCATTTCAAAACTCTGTGCTCACAACTCTCTGGAGCAGCCAGGTAATTTTAATAGAAAATTTCCCCCTTTCCAATATTAATTTTATTGTTGAGTAAACACCCTCAAATCTTTAATTACATTGCAAGCTTTTATATCAAAGACAGGGCTTATATCTTCTCGAAAAAATACTTGTGTATTGAAAGATCTAGTACCTGCTCTCAAGAATAGCTTGTTCCACACAGGAGGTCTTCTCTCTGCAGGACAGCTCCAGCGAATGTTGGCTCATTGCAGACAAAAACTTGAGAATCAGCTTAGTGCTTTCTGTCTTACCAGCACCACTTTCGACACTGAAAGAAGAGGAGGAGGAGGAAAGTATTTGCACAGTTCCAGCTGCCAGGAAAAAAGCCCTCTGTCTGGCCAGCCCTCCAAACTCTAAATTACTGGAGGTCAGGAAGACTTGGGTGATCAGAAATGATACTCGAATGGCAGCAGAACACCCCTTTAAGCTTGCTGAACTTGACATTCAACACAAAATGCAAGCTACCTTAGACTTCATACCACCGTTCAGACAGTATTTCAAGGCATTGATTGCAGAAGGATGTACACAACACCCATGAGGCAACGTAGAGCTCTCTGAAAACAAAAACTATCCAATAATTCTCACCAACATGGAAAAACAAAGTTAGAACAAAGGCGTGGCAGTGGTCGGGGAGAAAGTCTAGAATATGAATTAAGCTGGGAAAATTTGGGCTTATGATGCAGCAATCTAGCTAAGGAGGGAGCCTTGCTGTGAGGAGGAGGAGGAAAGAGACATCAATGCATCTTATAACACATAAAGGCTACCAGTATAATTAATACTGATATTCTTAGTGAGCTATATATTCTTTAAACAAACTTTTTATATGCCCATCCAAATAAACCAGTTTCACATAAGTTAGAAATATACAATTTTCTTCTCTCATCACCAGCAATATAAAACCTCTCATCTTCACCCACAGCAGAACAAAGCTATTTGATAATGCTAAACTGACATTTTAAAGACAAACTGTTATTAAGCAATCCTGCTGATAGAAACTGAAGGCAATATACTCAATTTCTCTTCAAAATCAACACTCTAAAAAGGGAAGGTATAAATTAGGCTCATTTCCCCAATATAATTTCCCTTTAATTATGTAGCCTTACAACTAAAAACACAACATGAGCCATTAAGAAACATAACCTATGATTAAAGTTTGTCTAGTTTGTTTACTTTTAATGTGAAGTTATGGCATTATATCCTAAGCTGCAGCCTAATTCCTAGTTTTCCTAATTCCTAATTAAGCTGTGCCTACTCCCAGTTTACTCCCAATAAAAAGAGGTACATTTTTGTCTTATCCTACCCTTTTCATTGTAGCAAGCAGGAGTTTTGGCACTGACTTTGATGGAGCACAACTGGGCACGTGGATCAAGCTTAGTTTATTTGACAGTCTTTTGATGTGCCATTGCTGAGCGGTGACCTCGGTGATTTTAGGTTACAGCAAAGTATAATGATGCTTTCTAGCAAAAAGCAAAGAAGAAAGGCACAGCCCATGAAAGCAGCATGGCATTTTCCTGCAAATGAATGCCAACAATTACAAAAATAATCAGGGAAGAGGCATTCAGAAAACATAATGAGATACAGAGTTTTGTACCTGAGATTTAAGTGTTTCCCAAGAAGAATGAGGGTCTTTAAAATGTTTCATAAAACTTAATAGAAGATATGGTACCTGCTGATATGTTCCAGCAAGTATGATTCATCCATCATACTTATACCAGCTCGAGTTCTGTGGTATTTTTAATTTAGTTTTACCTTTGATACCTGGCCTTTTTGGTATTTGTTCCCTTTCTCTTTGCAGGCCCTCACTCACTCATACTCCTTTGCAAACAAAGCAAATATTTAATATTCCCTGTATTTAATACTCGCTCCTTGTACAAAGCATTTCTACTACTAGTTTTGAAAGAACTTCACAAAAGTTTGCATTATCCTTGTACATACCTCTTCCTGCCTAAATTCTCACCCTCTGAGCAGTGTATAGCTCAACAGCAGGGATCTGGGTGCCAGGGAGGACATCAGCTCTTTCACTGGCACCATCCTTCCTCTGCCCCCACCCTCTTTCCCACATTCTGCAGCATCTGTAGTTCTATGCAAGCTGAAAGTTACCCCACCATAATCAAGAACAATTCTTCAAGCGAGATATTAAAAGCCAACAGAAAAATATTTCCTATGTGCCTGTCTCTGGTACAGTTGGTATTATGCACAATCATATGCTCTTGACTTTTTCTGAGAACAGGAGAGGCTCAGAGATGGGTCAGGCTGAAGATCTGTCCAGTGTCCTATCTCCGACAGTCGCCAAATGGAGATGCCCAGGGAGGACATGCAATACTTCCCTCCTGTGCTCTTCCAGTTTCCAGTTACTTGCTGTTCAGAGGGTTCCTGATCTAAACCTGGTTCCTCTGTGTCTTGTAACCCTCAAGAGATTTATCTTCCATGAGTTTCTACCCATACTCCCTTAAAAAGTATATGAATGTGTCTTCTTGTTTTGGATCTGCCGTCTATTAGCTTCATTCGATGCCCCCTAGTTCTCATATTGGAAGGAGAAACCAACAACTCCTCCCAGGGCTCCCTTCTCTCTGCTGTGCATGACTTCATGCATAGACACCCTCCCACCTCAGTTTGAGTTGCCTGTCTCCATTAGCCACTCCCACATACGGAGCCACACTATACTTTTGATCGCTCCTGTTTGTTCTCCTCTGAACCACCTACAGTTCCACAAAGTCCCCCCAATATCAAGTAAGAGGGGAAAAGGCTCGTGCAAAATACTCAAGATACGAGCAAATGATGGATTTACCTAACGTTCTCTATTCATTTACTAGTAACTGCTCTGTTCTATTCAGTTTTACAATTACTATTGAATACTAAGTGGAGTCCTCTGCCACGACAGTAAGATCTCACCTCTGCCTCATGTTGCTCAGCTCAGGACCCGTAATTTTATGTGCATCAAGTTGGCTCTGCATTTTTCCTTGACAAAATGCTTTATAAAAAACAGTTATTATTAATGAGATGAAAATAAAAACCAAGCATGCTAAACTTTAAAGCTATTTATTTAACCCTACAGTACATACACTAACGGTAGGTTAAGTGGGATCAATCTTTCAGACTCCTTAGAAAGCCTATGCCTACAAGAATTTGCCAAGGTCACTAAGAGGGTGAATTTTCTAGTGCACAGCCAACCTTTCCAGCAACCTTTCCACCCCATGAGTTTAAGTGCCCAGCTCGTTCCACATCGCTACATTCAGCATTGTGAATATATTAAGTGTGACAGCAACCCACAAGGCCCCCACTTAGGAGATCTTTAGACTTTCTCCATGACTTGTTCTACACAGGGCATCTCGCTAAGGGCATGGCAGCCTGGGCTCCAGACTGCTGCAGTGGAAAAAGGGGTCACCGAGAAAGACTCCTCATTCTGAAGGACGTACCATGAATGAAGCAGTACCAACACTACTCTAAAACACTTCTCAGTTCTGTCTGCTGGCTTTAAAACCCCAAAGACAGTCAAAATAGGTCCCTTCAGCAAATACAGTTCACCAAACACACATGAATTCTGGTGTGTCGGTCTCAGAAGAACAGCTTCCTATCACAGACCTCAGACTACCTTAAACAGAGCAACAACAACAACAAAATCCCTAAAGATATTTTCCTACTCTTACAATAAAGGGTTGGAGATTTGAACTTGGTCCCAACTTTTGAACATCAGCTCATCGTGGGGGAACTCAGTCCCTTCCCTACACCAGGACAAGCTGTTCGGCTATTCCTTGAGCGAGACAGACTCCTTTCATACTCCCGGCCAAGGCACCCAGATGAAAAATCAGATTATGTTAATTTTTTTTTTTATTTTTTTAAAAACATGTCTGTTGTAGCATCAAATTTAACTGTGGTAGGCTTCCCCCACCCCACCCCTCATCTGTTTTAAATGAAACTGGACTCTGCAGTAAGGTTCAGATCAAAATGAAACTGAGCATTCATTGATGTGGATGTTTTTGTCTGCATGAAAACTCCAGTTCAATAGCCAGGTAAACAAATTTTAGCCTGAGAGAGCAAAAATACTATTTCACAACTGTGTAAATATTTTAACGCACAGGTTGTGCACAGCTTCTTCAATGTGCCATTTTGCTGACATTTTAAGCTGCTAAGTAATTTTTATGCAGCATTATCATGAATTAAAATAAGCCTGATAACAGACTGATAAATAAGCACCTTCAGATGACTCCATTTAATATCATCTCTTCTGTATTTCCTTCCTTTTCACCTCTGGTCTGGGTGGTTATACTGCAAAAATGGTCTCGCATTTATATTGCATTTTAAGTCACTGCTGATGACAGTTTTTAATTCAGGTTCTTCCCTCAACCCTCTCATCTTATCCCACCCAGACAAATATCCCAAGCATTTCAAACCAGCAGAAGCTTTTCCACAGGTTTTTGAACCCCATCAATGCCTTCGGCAAGCAGCTCCAACCAAAGCTGAGCTAATTCCGGATGCCAGCAGAGGGCACTTCAAGCCCAGAGGATCACAAGGAAGAGTTCCGCACCTCACCTCGTGGGGTTCCTGCAGCCTACTGCTGAGTTTTTAGATCCCGAAGGTAGCAGCAGGTCAAACTGCCTGTCAGAATGTGAAGCCTACACGAACAATTCACTCATTTTAACCGGATGTAACTGGTCATTGTGTTTTCGTGAGGCAACAAAATTTTCCTTTTTATCGTCTCTTACATTAAATGCAAGACCAGAATACTTGCCTGAATTCAGACACTGCAGAGCTCCACTGGACCATTTTTTTCAAATGCCAGTAGTAACCAAGAAAGCCTGATGGTGACTTGTTGCAACATCTAATTCTAAGCCAGTAAAAGATGCAGGAATGACCAGGATGCTGACGATGATGATGCCCCCAAATAAGTATATGAGCACAGGGACTTTCCTAAACCTCACGGGGATAACTGAAAACCTCCAGTAATTTAAAAAAAAAAAAAAAATCCTACTCTGAGTCCCTCACAGATACAGTAGATAATACTGTTTTAGGAAAGTAGATTTGACTTTTCTTTTTTTTTTATTTGAATTGCATGTTCCCTCATGATATCCTTATAAGGTTGTACTGCAGGACGTGTCCAAAACACTGAACTTTTATAACCATTATTTTAATCCATGATCATAGTAAACAATTTTAAAAGGGACTGCTAATGCAAAACTTCTCCATATTATGGCTTATTTGTACCAAGGCACATGGTTTACAGAGGGCGTTTACAGAGGGGGGACTGCTGGAGACTCCTCTGGAATATCAGAGACTTCTGCTTATGTCCTTTTTAGGACACAACCTGCTTTTCTCTTGGCAGCTTGTGGGGAACTGGAATGAAAGGTAAAATATTTGGGCCAGTATAGACTGGCAGAAATTCCAATGGCCACCTGCTAGGCACCAGACGTTATTTTGGTCCCCAAAATTTGAGCACACGGGCTGGTCAAAAGTAACTATCCGCCATTAAAACATGAAATCATGACTCCAGGTTACCTATTTTCTCATGACAAAGATCTTTGTTGCATTTCATTTTTTTCTTGGAGTGTCACCTGGACTCAGCTTTATACGTACAGCACTATGCATTAAATAATAAAAAGGAGAAATACAGCTGAAGAAAGCTGAAAAACCCACTCAGCCCCCTCCATCTTTGTGCCACTGCCAGGCAGAACCAGCCTAGAGGCGAGGGCAGACGAGGACTGCGAACTGAGAGCTTGCAGAAAGTCGGAACCAGACCTCGCTGTGTTGCATCTGATCCACGTTTCTAACAACAGCTTGGGTGCTGAACCACGGGTGCCAAATCCTCCTCTCACCCAGGAAGCCTCGCAAACTGGCCTGTAATCTCAAATGCCAGTTGAAACTGGCTATTGCAAAAGGTGCTGCTCTCACTCTGCCCCATGGGCTGCCCCGTGCTGTGGTCCCACGGCTGTCGCATGGTCTCCGGTGGAGGTCAGGAGATAGTCGAAATTGTGTCACCTTGGGTCTGAAGAGCTCTCCACACTTAACTTGAACTACAGGAAGGTGAGAGCAAACAGGCCTAATCCCAAAAACACTGCAAAGGTGAGAGGAGAGGGAGGGGACACACAAGAGGTCTCACCCCCTGAACGTCACTCCTCTCCCAGAGCCCGACAGCTCGTGCCACGCTGCCATCGCCACCGAGCTGCTCCTCCCGATCCAGCGGGCAAGGCTTCGGTTTCCCTGCCCGCGAGCGAGCCAACGCAGCTGAGCTGGCAGGCAGGGAAAAGGGAAAAGAGCTGGCTGCGTTTTCAGCTCTTCTGGAGCAAGAGGGAAGGAGGAGCTGAGAGCAGTGAAAAACTATTGAAATGCCAACTGCTCTCAACATACATTCAGCAGCAGTGAGATCCTGAATACCACTGGCACAGTGGATCAAATGGGAAGCTATTAAATCACCATTAAATTAAAGCACAATGAGATTAAGCAAGGAAGATTAATCAGGCAGAATTAAGTGGCTGAAATGTGGCGGGTTTTCTCTTTGGCTATTCTTATTTACCGTATTTCTCAAGACTGATGGGTTATTTTTCCTTTTCCTCTCAATACAGGGTTCAGGGTCTAGCAGTGACAAACTACTGAGCTGCACAGGGATGTTTAAACTGGTGGGGAAAGCACTTAGAACAACTTTAGATGGGTGAGTAGCAAAAAACACACAGAAATACAATGGATTTTTTTCACTAAATGAAACTGTAAGATGCATAAGCAAAATTAACATTTTGTTAGAGGTCCACAGAATGATAGGGAGCAAGTTCAGAACTCTCTCTTGAAACGCTGATACTTTAAAAGCCTGCTTTCTTTTGGAGTTCCCCTCTCCACATGGCCCAAACCCATGCTCCTAAATCACCTCTGAAGACTCACTGACAGGGATAATCAAAGCAGCAGCAGCAGCCATTTACCTGATGAGGATACACTGGTTGTCATGGCGTTTCCAAAGGCAGCGGTAGCACTCGTTCGCCACAGCGAAGATGTGAGGTGCAATCTCTCCCATGTGGTGCTTGCTGTATCGCTCCACGGCGGCACGGTCGTACAGTCCTGGGATGCTCTTGTAAGGGTTCACGGAGGCAACTATCGAACCAATGTAGGTCTGCAAGCACATAGCCCCCCCCAAGTTGTTATTACACATAGGGTGGAACAGATTAACATTCTTCCCAAATGAAAGACAGCAAATACATGTTTGCAAAAGCCTACCAATCCTTTGGATAAAGGTGGCTAGTATTTTTCCCTGCTTTCTTCCTTTCAACAAAAGCAAGAGAAGGGCAATAGTTGTTTCTACCACTGTCATGTTTTCATGCTTACCTCACCTACAGCACAGAGCTTCTTGGCGGTACGAATCCCTGCCTTAGCACTGCTTACAGCTGCACAGGAATGCCCACGAGCCCTGGTCTACAGCTGCTTCTCGTGTGTTCTTAGGGACTCGCTGAACTTAGTGAAAACCTGACTGTGCCTCAAGTATTGGTGCAAAAGGACGTATTTCCATGTAGAGTATGCAAGTCCTTCTCCACTACTCATTTTTAAAACAGAAGTGTCAGACATTATAGTAGACGCTAGCACCACTATATGGTAGCAGGCCCTAAGAAAAGCACGTGAACTGGCAGATGCTTCCAAAACACTGGCTTTCTGCAACTTAATTTATTACTAGTTTGATGCACAATGGCAGCTGACAAGGCATTCATTTCTATCCCATTGCAATTAGCGAGCACATCAGTTAAAACCACCCAGGTAGCAGCTTATGCCCATTCCCATTGCCTTAACTCATTAGGCTATGGTAACGTGATAATTTGCAACAGTCCATTCACAGTGCTGTTCATTTTCTCAGTCACCCTCTATCCACTTCAATATATTTTTCAAATAAAATCAAATTAAGTGAGCTAGGAGATAACATTAAGTATGTTACCTCCAGAATTTCCAGTACATTTCTGGGGCATGTGAACTTAATTGATATGTCATACAATGTGTGCAGTGTTACTGCTGTGATACTAATTTCATTTCGTTAAGCACCCTTTCTGCAATTACAGGCAGGAAGCTGACACCTGGCTTCAACAGCCCTGCTGCAGACTTGCAAAGAGCCAGGCTGCGAAGCCTCCAGCCCTGTTAACACAGTCCCTGCGTACAGACAGATGCTTCACCAGCCGTCAACCCTCTCGTCGCCGACAGGAACCAGCTGCGAAGTTGACAGCAGGACCGGGGCTCTCTTCACCTCCACAGCACCCTACCCAGAAAGGGCTGGATAAGGCAAGCCGCATCTTGCATGCCGCAGAAAACCAGCGCCACGCGCTCCTCCCGCAGCCACCCGCTTCTCCGGCAAGCCACCACCAGGGACTCACTGAGAGCCAAGGACCATCAGCTCCCCCATGTTCTCCTTTCTCCTCTGTCAGTCTCTTCCACAGCATTGATATTCCACATCTACCTGCCTCCCTCCTCTGCTCTTTAATTAACATGTAATTATCGCCATGTATCAGCTCTCCTTTCTTACTATTACCCTGCTGTTACGTTCCCTATTATCCACTTGTTCGTCCTCCATCAGGCCCAACACAAGTAGCAGCTTTGGGCTTCTGACAAGGGGACCACAGCAGTGTCCTTGAAATTACGGCAATTTTATTAGCTGCGAGGGGAATATTCCTCCTCACTGTAACTCAAGTACCTTTTACAGAGCTATGAACTTTCCATCTGCCTGTTTTACAAAACCCTCATGCTGTGCAATGGCTCAAAAGGTTTCATCTAGAGGAAAGATACTATTTCAACACAAGATCATATCGCAGGGCAATTACAGCACTGAGACAACAGTTTAATTTCCTGGGATCATCCCCTCTTGGGTTCTTAAATAACTAACAAGGAAGTCTCTAAGAACAAACTTCCTCAGTTTGATATATATTTCAGCACAGACTGCACAGGCAAAATTTTAAGAGTTGTTTTTTTTTTTTTTAAATTACATTAGTACAGTCAAGCATGACCAATAGAACAGATTGCTACAGATCTTCCTCTTTACCTTATTAAAGTCTGACTAAAGTTTTACTAAAATGTAAGAAGAGTAACTTGAGGCACATCATCACAACAGATGCCATGGCAAAGCAGCAAATAAAAAAAATCCCCAGGAAACATGATACCATTTAACTTTATAACTGTAACCATCCACTCTATAGCTTCTGCATGAACAAGTACCTGACAGAACAACATCACCACGGTCCCTGATCGTCCTGTGGTAAAGCACTGGCAAAACTGCACCCTTGCTGGCTTCTCCTATTTCAAACGCTAAATATGATGAGGCGACAGCAGCCCACTTCTGCACAGATTCACTTAGCACGAGGCAGTCTTTCACATGGCTTAAGCATAACTTTTAAAAAATTACGTAAACACTTCCAAAATATTAGTCATTACTGTGAATAAGAAAAGTTTTTTATTATATAAAGTCAGCTGGCTTCATTTCCTCATAATTCATGTAAGGTATGATAGACAAAAAGGTAGTATATTATGGCAATAACAGAAACCTGGTGAATAGCAGAAATGATACTGGTGAAACCAATTCCTAAATCACCTCAATGAGTAATGCTTAGGACACGTCACTATTTTAAAAATTTTGTGGTTCCAGTCTTCTGGTGCTTTAAGTACGTATTACCTCTTTGCAGAACAAGTTAAATGCGTGCACAAATTGCCACCAAATTATAAAGATACGAGACAAAACAAACTCAGAGCCTCCAAAAAACAACTTCCTCATCCCAAGGCAAGATCACAAAAAAGGGGTGTTCCTCACACACACACTGGATCAGATTTATCATCTACCAAGTGCCATCATTGAACACACAAGCAGCCACAACTAGGTATCTGCACAGACTAACTAGGAGTTAGCTGGCCCAAGTGGAAGTTCCACCTTAACTCAAAGTTCCACCTTACCCAAGTTTCCCCAGGCAGTTCAGCAATGTATCAATGAGCTGAAGCAGCACTTTTATTAAAAACTATTCCCATTTTTTTTTTAATAACTTACCATTAAAAGACAAATCTTCCCAAAGACTTTGTAAATTTCCCCTGGGATACTCAACAGCAACAAGATCAGCTGCAAGAATAATTTCCCACGTCATTTCTAACTTTCTACTTTTCCCATCCACTATCACACACTCTTAGTACGGCAGCAGTATTTTATTTAAAAGTAGATCCTGCTCCTGCTAGCCTTTACCCTGGCAGCTCTAAGATAAATGAAATCAGGTACTCGGGACACGGCATGACCCGCACCCCCATACAGAAGAGCACCTCCCTGTTTGCAGGGCTCTGCTTTCCCTCCCCGTCAGGACTCTGAGCAGCCGCCAACATAACCCCTTTCTTGGAGGGCAGATTTTCCAGTTTTGCAAGTGCAAGCACCTTGGCAGCAAGTTAAACCGGTGTGAAGATACACAAAAAATGCAGAGAGATGTGCAGTTGACGGGCATTGTCTCCTGAACGCTATTTCTGCACCGGGCATCATCATACGGTAAATTAAAGCAGTTAACAGTCAGAAGTAGGACCTCTAAATTACTCTATTATGCTAACATCACAAGGCAGCCGTTTGGATGAAATTTCAGAACAGGTATTTTCACGTAAGACTGTCACTTCCACTTTGCTTAGAAGAGAGCTCATTAAATTTTCTCTTTGTTCTTTGCAGTTTCTAATCTGATTCTCTCAATCAATAATTACTTATTTTAATTAAAACACTCCAAAGCAGTTATGAATAGGAAAAATGCTCATACATCTGCCAGAGCACTAGCAAGCAGACAGGATTTCTGAAGATTTCCAGCTGAAATTGTTTGAGAGGTATTTCAGAGAAATACTGTGTAGCGCTCCTATCACAAGCCTGACTTCTTAAATCTGTGGCAATGAACGGGACAGTTCCATTTTCTCTGTTCTATGACCAACTCAACACTTCAGACAGAATCACACACAAACTCTTGAATTATTTTATTAGAGACTAAACCAGTAACAACTTGTTATCACATCCCTACTAATACATTTATTTAAACCCCAAGAATATATGAAGGTTGAGTTATTCAGCCTGGTTCCCAACGCAGTGCTTTGATGACCATATTGAAAGGTTGGGCTCCTTTTCCACTTTCAAATTTTTACTGAAATTTTACATTGTGACCAAAACACTTTTGGTCACAAACCACCGACACTCCTTCTCTCCCTTTTAGCACAACAAGAGGAAATAAGATTCTTTGCTAGTAAAGCGATGGCACTGCAAGAGTCAAAATGAAAGATGTATTTGAGAAAGGAAGAGATTTTTCATTGGTTCTCCAAATGCTTTTTTTTGGTTTGCTTGTTGCCTTCTGATAGCGATCAGCTTTGAACCTCGTGTCTTGATATCACCCCAGACTTCTTCAAACACTCAAAACCAATTAGTTCTTTAACAAAGTTCAAGAGCTCGCAAAGATTTCTGGTACCCACAGAAATACTCCAGGAAAACTTGGCAATGGTCAGAGTAGTCCTGTCTAACATGAGTGGGTTTTTAATTTATTTTTTTTTTTTAAGGAAGACACAATCAGTTTACTTTGGTTTGACGCCAAACAAATGTAAATGATGGAGAAAGTTTTGTTAGTTAAAATACACTTTTTCAAGTTAGTTTCAAATTACAAGAAACAAGTTTGCAATAGATGAACTGTCTTTCTTTCCTATGGAGAAAAAGCTTTCAGACAAAAAGAGGAAAAAGTAGAGTAAGAAATTTCCTCTTCAATATTTTTTTCACGTTCTCTATACAGAAAAAGTAACAAAAAAGGAAACTACCCTAATGCAAGATCACTTCATTAATACTATAAACCAAACATACTAAATGTATCAGGACCACAATGCTCTCCATCTTTTTCCATTCACAGATTTTTTTTTTGGGGGGGTATATCCTTTCAGAATTGAAACCATTCACCACCCACTATTTCTGTATCAAGACTTCTGCATCTCCACAATGACATTTCTATTTCTGAGGATCCTTTCAGATTTCTGCGTTTCAGTCAAGCTTGCTCTACCCATGTAAGGTCACCAATTTTATCCCACACTGTTTTTCTCATGATCTCCTTTCACCCTGTGCATCAAGATGGTACTCTGTACTTCCCAGACTTCTACCATCTGAGACATCCCATTCCTCCTTCTTATTTACTAAATAAGTAAATGGGAGTCAGTGGGAGAAGAAGAAAAAAAAAAACAAACAAAAACAAAGGACCTCTTTCAGGCTTTGTATATCTCATGCTACAGGGAGAATGGGAGAGAAGGCTGGAGGACTCTGTTAGAGGGCACCATGTGCTGCTCCTGAACTAAGTCTTTGATCAACAATCACAAAAAACTACAATTGCTTGCACAATTAAAACAGGCACTAGGAGACTACGTTCCCCAATTTCAATCATCGTGTTTCTTCAATGACACCAAAAATCACTATTTTCTTTGCAATATGATTCTGGAAACATGCGAATCGAACCATTACAGAATCTAGGTGTTTTCTCACAGATACATACGTTAACACTGAGAGATAGCACTTTGGCCAACTTACTTTCAAGAGCACTTTCAAGACTTTCTGCTTTGGGACAAGAAAACAATATATCCTCATTATAGAAACAAAAAGTACATTTAGAGATGCCTCAAAAATTATCTTTCTGGGTTGTTTTTGAGCAACTCCTGACTTGGCTGGAGTCACTCAAGAAACTGAGTCTGTGTCTGTAAAGTAAGGGTATTTCTTTTAAAAAGGGGTATTAGTATGAACCTGACAATTTATCCAACAAGTATAATTTTCTGAGCATGACCTTAATATATGGGAAGCTTTAAATAAAACTGCAGTGCTTCTGGCTCACTAGAAAGCTACTATATGGCACCATTAGACAATGTATGTGAAAAGATTTTTACCACCATTCCACACAAGTTGAGCATTTCTCATACCTTTAAATCATCAAGGCTACAGTACTGTTACCAAACTACAATACCGGTGCTTGCACAGCACTTACAGAGGCAGATGTTTGAAAGACCACAAAATAGCTGTCAAACCTCTTTATCTTTACAAAGCCAACTTTCAAAGTGTCAAGATGCAAAACCTGTGAACAGAAGAGTTTGCCCTACACTGCTGGTACAGCCTCCATCGTCCCCAGTTCTCCCAGATAAAGGGACTGATTGATGGTGATCATGACCAACTTCATTCTCAGGCAAAGATAACTAGGTCAGCCACCACATACACGTCAGCATAAAAAGGAGAAAGATGGCTCGACCATATTTCAGCGTGCTTTTTAGGGGAGGGAGGAGAAAGGGGAAGAGTATGTCATAAACAGGATGATAATTAGTGCCCTTATTCTTGGTAGGACCTTGATTTATCCTCTCTGTGGTAAGCATGCCCTATCTTTCAGTTAGTCTCACACTAATTTCAGTGGGACAGAATTCAGTTGTCTCCCCAAATTATAAGCTAAAATGTCTGAAGCCAAGCTCCTTTCTTAAAAGCCATAATCAAACTGAAGTAGTAAACTACAAGTTTAGATGCCTTCAACCAATCAACCCATTTCTGAGATGGAAATGTCATACTCTATAATCATCCTTACATGTTTGGGCTTCTGCAGCCCTCACCATATTTGGTGACTCATGGGTTTCCAACAGCCTCAATTTACTTCGGCTTTGCTTTCCTTTATCTCTGTGTTCCTTGTCAATGTGCACACCATTATGACCCCTAAATTGTCTTTTTTTTCTTCTCAAGGTCAGTTTAGGTCAACTGATTGCAAAATGAGATGCTTGTAAACACACAGGCCATGCTACAAACGCAACAGTTAGCATCCATAGGAGACAACCTTTTGAAGGGAACCAGACCGAAATGACGAACGTCACTAAGAGTATCAGGTGCCAATAGGCAGCTAGGTATGTCCAAGGCCCACCCGCTGAATGCTCTCCCTGTCATTGTTTTCTATGAGCTTCTTCTCAGGTACATTCACAGTGCTTAGCTGCAACTTCCCATGTGCTTCAGTCCATGATGTAAGCTGCCGCAACAGCCTCTCCTACCACCTCCCTCCCTGAAGACTTTTTCCCTTCCTGCGCTGAGCACAGATTTGATCCAAGGCATAACAGACCAATGTATTTTCAAAGCCAGACTGTGTTCTTGTTTTCAGTGGCATAGCTCGTAGCAAGATTTTTTAATAATTTTGGAATTTTTTCCATACATGATTTCGAACAATCAGCAGCAATGGTTGGGCAACAGCATCCACTATTAGTCGCACCTTTGTCTGTTAGGTTCATCCTTCAACCCAACCAATGTGACCTTAAGCCCCTCTTGATATAGAGCCTTAAGCAACATCATGGTACTTTGTGGCCCAGCTACCTTAACTTCTAAATTAAGTAAATCCTTCCACTCCCCACAGCTTCAACCTTGCACATTCCTTGTTCTTGGCAGCTAAATAAAGCTAGAAAAATCTATTTCTTAAAGGTTAAAAACTGGGTTTGGGTCACCTTAGTTACCCACAGAAATACCGAAACAGTGCTCTGAGGCAGTCATATCTTCCAGCTTCACTCCAGAGAGAGCTCAGAGATGGTGAAGTACCTGCACAAAACTAAGAGCTCTCCACAGGTTGAGATACGCTCATAGCTTAATCTCATCTTATTTTCCTATTAATTTTCTCCTACTGAACAGACTGTTCCGTGTGGATGGAGATACTCAAGGAAACTCTACAAGTGTTATCCAGAATCTGCACAAATAATCCAGCTAAGAAATATGAAACCAGTATTTATAAAACTGATAGAAGAGCACTGTTACCAGCCAAAGGCAAAACCAGAACAGACCGTAATATTGATGTCAGACAGACATCTTTCCTTAAGAACTTCACACGTTTCTGGCAGTTTTTCTCTTGTATAAAAAGGATCAAGTCTCCTTGGTTTTATTGCATTTTTTTTTTCTAATACAAGACAAGCTGATTCTATCATGTAAGAGTACTATGTACTAGATGCCAGGATAATGATCTTTTGTGATCTACTGCAGGCACGGTTTATATGAGCAGTTATGGAAGAGTATCTCTCGACGCTATTGCCAAGTGGAGAGAAGAGGTGACCTCCTGAACAAAAAACTGCCATCGATCAGGATGAGACATTGATTTTTGTCATTTTCATGGGCTGCAATACAGAATGTGAGTGTAGGTTTGCACATCAGTGTGTAGCAATCTGTGTGCACAAGTGCACAGCTTAATTCTAACAAGGCAATCTCTAGCTCAAATCAGAGAAGGCCCCACAAAGAGCAGAGACCCCATGGCTCATCCCTTCATTTCAAATGGCCTGTGGCCACACACTGGTTCTTTTTTCTGCTTTGTTATTGTACAATGCTCAAATGAGTCTTTCAAAGCTGTCTGAAGGTCTAATTCACCCTCCAGCAAGGAAAAGAAAAAAATGGGTGTTCTTCCTTCCTATAAATTCATCTTAGGAAGATGAAGGGGCTTTTCAGAGGAAAGACATGCAAACAAAAGCAAAAATTCTGGTAGATGATATCCCAAAAAGCAGTGTCTCCAGACCACAGGAGAAATATTTTTAATCTAAAGCTTTGGAGATCTGTTTCATTCTGCCTGCAGGTATTTTACATACTGATAGCCAGATTTTCATAACTTCCATGCTCCTTTAATGTTTTAAGACCTCTTCCAAAAAAAAAAAAGCTTTTTTAGGAGGAGAGCAGGAAGAACAGGAATCACGCTTTAATAGAGCATGAAAACAGAAATCAAAAGCCAGAATAACTGAAATCTAAGCCTATGCCAGGTAGTTGGTTGGATGGCACTGAACTGCTGCCAAATAGCTGTGGGTCTAGAAATCAGCACTGAGATGGCAAACAGCATTAGCAGACAAATGTCTGCTAAATAGAACTTTTGGACCCCATTCCCTTTTAAAAGGAAAGACTGACAGACATCAAAAGGAAATAGCTGAAACTGCTTGCAAGAAATGGACTACCTCTTTTCAAATCAAAGTAACAGCCTGGCTATGAATCAATAGTCCTTTTACGCAGGTAGACAATAGCTATAAAAGTAATTTAATTCATTCTCAGCTTGAATGGTTTGTCTGTGGCCTTTCTAGTATTAAACTGATGGAACATGTGAACAAGGCAGTTGGACAGTGTAGCACAAGCAGTAAATTTTGTCCCGCTCACTTTAGAGTCGAAGCCTAACTCCCATAAAGAAAACATGTGCTGGTGACAGACAAGTGGCTTAAGTTTCACAGTCCACATTCCTGCCCTCCTTCCAATGTCTTTGCCGAACCATGAGCAACAGACCTTACAGAAAGAACCCAAAGCCTACCTGCAAGCGAGGCAAAGGTGCCCGCAGAAGCGTTCACCATCGTTTGCAAAAGCTCTGACTGAGCAGCACTAAGCTGCTGCTGTTGGCACTTACGGAAACTACTGAAACTTTTTCTTTTTGATTCTGCACGTTGATCTGCTTTCTCTTCTCAGCTCATAAAGTTACCAGTAACATTCAGTGAAGGTGTGGAGAAACCAACATGAAAACAAGCCCTCAAATCTGAGAGGCCATTAGCAATGCATACCATCACCAATGACAAAACCTGCACAAGATGATAGATTTCTACTTTGTAGTTTTCAATACAAATGATCATTAAGTAGGACTTAGGTATCGTTCAAAACTCCCAGAAGTCAATAGGAATTGACCCATGCATTATTTATTCTCCTATCAGAGCAAATTTTTTGATGTTTGAACAGAACTTTGACCTCCTCCTCCTCCCCACCTCTCTCACTGAAACAGCCCACTGGTGAGAGAGGGTAAGATCCCTACTGCAGCGTATACAAACAGCAGGTTACCAGTAAGTAATGTGCTGCAAACTGTAACATAAATGTACACGTTTGTGTAATCTTTGCATGCATGCATACATGTAGCCATTGCAGACATCGTAAAGTGTTTGTGTAGTCACTGCATACACAACAGTGTACTGAATTCACAGAATCATAGAATGGTTTGGGTTGGAAGGGACCTTAACGATCATCTAGAGCCAACTCCTCTGCCATGGCGAGTTCCTTCCACCAGACCAGGTCGCTGAAAGCCCCAAATCACAAAAAATCTTTCTGAGGAGCTCCCTTTTTAATGACATCGTGTTGATCACAAGACCTCAGACCAAAATATTTGCTAAGATCTGAAAGTATGCACCTTAAAAATCCCCAATATTTTCAGTTGTGAGGCCAAAGTTCAGAGAAACATTCTTTATTGTTGTTGCTATTATTGTTAGCAGTCCCACAAGTTCTGCAGTAAGGAGGAATTCAGAAATAAAGTTGGTTAACCAACCAGTGGCATGTGTTTACTTCTTCTCGTATCATTACGGCTGTTATTCCTCTAACATGTATAAAAACAAGAAAAACAAATAAGGAATAATGGTAATTGGCCTTTGGCAAACAATTGTTGATCTATATAACTGACCACCCTTTAGAAATGGCAATCACCAGAAATAAATTCCACTAATTTCCAATTAAAAGCCTGCTGTGTTTATATAGATCTCTGTCTGCTGCTCTCTAGTAACAGATGTGAAATGGAAGCTGTAATTAATGCTCGGAGACAGGAACTGACTTTGAACTACATTTTGAAAACATTATCTGATGTGTGTAAGCATAACATGCTAATTATGGAAGTAAGTAGCTATCTATAGACGTTTGTCATGCATTCTTAGCAATGGCATTCTCTGTTTTCTGCACCTCCACTGAAAGAGCTGGTGAAGAGAATTTTCCTCATCTCCCCAGTAGCATAGGAAGCCATGAAAAACACTGTGATTCATCAGTACATCTTTTAAATTTCTTTACTGTAGAATTATAGCAATTAAATAAACAACAGTTTCCTCAGTGACGAGAAAGAGGAACCTGCAAATCAGTAACGTGGGACTGCTCTAGAGCACTGTTGGATATCTCCAACATGCCTGTGGAGAGGAATTGTGCACCACAGCTGGGTTGCAGGCAAGACCAGGATAAATGTAGTTCTCAGAGCTAGTGTATAACTAACAACTTGGTCTAAATGTGCATGTACAATAATATATTATGGTAGTAATTGATAACACAATCTGTGTGTACCATTGTTTGGGTTTTTTTAAGTCAATGGCTCACACTTATTTATACCACAGAGCATGACAGGTCAAAGACCAAGGCTGGTCAGCTGTCCAGGATGGTATATGGGTCCTTGGTACACATTCTTTTAAGGTCTAGTTTCTGCAGGGAGCGCATCCAACATTTTCTGTTTAAGAAATCAGTCATGACAGCTTTTGTCCTTATAAGAAACATTTTGGGGCCATTGTCTTCTACTGATCTTTGTCTCTCTGCCTCCACCTAAAACTTGTGTCTGCGGTAGAGGACATCTAAACAGGAGTGCTTTCAAAGTGCATGAATTATGTCTGACTGACTTTAATTAACTAACCAAGACTTCAGTGTGCCTTGCTGTTTTCTCACAGTAACATGCAGCAACATCCACTTCCTTCCTACTGTAAGATGGCACAGAGCAACTGCACTGCATCTGAAATGAGTTTTACTCAGAAAAAAAAAAAGCTAATGCAAAAATCTAGACAAACAAGTCACAGAGAGCAACTGACCTAGATACCAAAGCATCTACGCTTGCAAACAGAATTTGAAACAAAAAACAAAAAACCCGACAGTGATTATTGATTATTATTGCACAAACATCAACTAGTTGCCTCAGGGAACCCTCATGACTTCGAGGGAGATAAATTATCTAATTACCACAAGTTAAACAAATGACAACTGAACATGCTACTAAAGTAAATGAACACAAACATATTTAAAATCGATGTATAAATAACTGAATGTACCTTTTAAGAACAGATAACTGAGTATTCAGTGTAATGAAGTGGCTAGGAACTCTGCGAGCAACCTTGCCAGGGAAGAGACAACTTCTCCAGTTTAACGCTTTTTAAAAATGGGAGAAATGTTGCTTTCTCATCCAAGTTATTCCATGTTTGTTGCTTCAGCTGAAAAGAGAAAGGAAGCCAGCCACGAAAACTGAGCTCCTAATTACCATCGTCCTCCCTCTGATGTGGATGTGGCTGGTACAGCACTACATGTCTATGTGGCTGGTACAGAAGCTTTTATACAGATGCACACAAACCTAACAGATGGTTGTAATTATCAGCAGGCAAGCTGCAGTTCTAATTTGAACGTGAGCAAAAATAGGTTATGTTCTCTCTCACCCTTCACGGCCACCACACCCAACCGCTGAACAACCTGGAGGTCACTCTCCCCATCAGGGCAGAGCGGCCGAGGGACCACCACACCCCACCCCACGCGGCATGACTCGCTGGGCACGGGTACGTGTTCTCCACCTAAACAAGACAGGCACATGTCAAATCATCACCACTTCAAAGGGGAATGTGCCTACCTGGCACTTCAGAGCTTAATTCAAAAGGAAAAAATTAATCAGACGTGCTTTGAAACTTGTTTATTGCTTAAACTCGGGCAAACGAGGGTGGATCTGATGCTGAAAACCTCCATACTGACCCACACAATGTATACTGTAGTTATTTCCAGCCCGCCTCTCACCTCAGCCAAAGCTGCTCTCTAATCCTCTGGTCTGCTCTGCATCAGTAACTAACCCCTGGCCACAGAGACAAGACAACCGCAGCTCATCCCAGAGCCAGTGCAAACACCATAATTTGTGCGTCTTGCAGCACAATCCACGCAGTGTGTTTTACGGCGTCCTCTCTGAGGCTAAGCCAGTCTCCTCCGCAATGTGTACTTAACTAAAAGTAAACCAGAATCAACAGCTTTGGGAACAACTCGCCTTTGAACAGCGACAAGAACGGCGGCCGCAGCACTTCCCCTCTCCGCATCGTGCGCCCTGTGCTGGCCTTGCTTCAGAAGTGACGAAATCCCTCATTCACCTTCACAAAAGGATCTGTTTTCAAATGTGGGCACCACTCGCTTTTAGCACTAGTGTTTATCTTTCTGTATTTTGCCACACACCAGCCTGGCACCCAAGCTAATCTGAGCGTTCACAGACAGACATTAAACTTTGTACGCCGATGTCCAGAAGCTGGACTTCCCATATCAAGTTGTGGCTGATGGAGTAAAATAGAAGAGGAAGTGGCAATGAAAACCCCTGCACCATGTGATCACAGCCATCCTAACTCTGCTCCCTTCCTGGACAACAAAAGCAGTGATAGCCCAAAAGCAAACTTTTAGATAAAAGCAGTATTAATCAAGAAACTTGAAAAAATACCAGACAGCAGCCTGCTTTAAGTGATCCAGAAAGGGCTTGTACATCCCATGTTGCTCACAGGCCAATAAAAAGGAAATCATGCACTCTTTTCTTTTATGGAAATTCAGACAAAAAGTATCACAAGCAGATGTCAACATACTTGACAGTGATACGAAAAGATGGTCGCACATAGTCACAAACAACTTCTGTCATTCACTTTCTCGCTAACAGCACAGGTTCAACGAAGAGCCTTAATTCATTAAGTACAGAGCCAGGCATCATTCACACTATGAACATAGCCTGTATGCTAAATCAATATTCTCTCCTCTCCAAGAAACAGCAAGAAATACAGAAAATCCTCTGCTGACCCTTTATAGCTGCAGTTGTTGGCAGCAGCACAGAAAGTCACTGACGCGTTTGACAAAACTTGGCATCCACAGCAAATATCTTGATAGTATTAATTAGGAAGTAGTGAAGAGTTTAGGAATACGGGTATGACTATGTGAGACATTATAAATATGTTTTATTTATAAGAATAAAAAGCTTATTAAGTAAAGTAAGATTAAACTGAACTCAAACATCTGAAGATATTTACTTAAATGCTCATTGCTGGAGAAACAGCTCCTCATACACAAACACACAACTTAACAGTGGAAGGTTTGCATAAATAATTGTCTTCCTAAGAAAGCAACTGTTTAAATTTCCTTTTAATTGTCTCTTCTGTATTTTTGAAATTATATATACTTTACATATACTGTGGTATATTGCACTTCAAATAATTTGTGTGTGTGCATGAAGAAGCAAGCCCCAAGACTTACATGATAATTAAGCACATTCCTCATTAAGGGTACAAAAATGCTTCCCAGTCTTATTGCCACTGAGAAAATTAACAAAAAGCTGCCAGGCTTAAGAACCACGCTAATATGCTTGTAATACATATAACTCAAAAAATGCCAGCGTATCATTTCCCCCCACTCGGGATGTGGAGAAGGAGGTGCGCAGAGCTAAAGTAGAGCGACCTGTAAACTAAAAGCCTGGGCATGGCAATTATATGGCAGTTTATATTCGGGGATGGCAAGAAGTCTTCCAACAGGATGATTAGCCCCTAAGCTCGGAGCGCAGAGGGGCACACGCCTTGCCCATTTATCCCTAACGCACAAGGGACAGATACAGCCGAGGTGGTGAGGTGGATACAAGAGATAGTTATGTGCACTACACTGATGCGGCAATTCCTGGCCAAGGGAGGGGACCTCTTGGAGAGAAGGGAGAAGGAAGTATACAATCTGGAAAGTTTTTACTGCTGGCATGAACTCCAATGGCTTCTACTGTCCTGTACAAGAACTAGTCTGCTCCCAAAGCAGAATAACCAGGAAGCTAATTACTTGAGCTGCAAGTATGCCTTCAACAGAGGTAAACTCAATGCACCTTTCAGTCCATTTTATTTTGTTAACATCAAACATTAAAATGTCATTGACTGTTCAATACAGTTAAGAGATTGTGGCTTGTAAAGACACGGTTCACTTTGCAATGACAACAGCTCCTCCTACAACACATGCTCATATATATATATAAAATTTCATAAAAATATTCAAGCAATATAATCGGCTTTTCTTGGAGTTTCTGTTCCTGGAGCCTTGTCCTGCTAAAACACCACCACTGGTACAGCAGGAGCGGGGTACCAATGAGGACAGAGAAAATAAGATGCTTCTTACATCAGGTCTTGGTTACTTATATAGGACAGCAGAGAGTCTTTCATCTAAATTTCAAAACACACCTTTTTTCCAACCACCTTTTCAATCATTTTTCAGGTGAGGTGGACTTAAAAGAGTAAGGTGTAAAATTAGCAAAACTGAAGGGACAATGATTATTCAGCAGCAACTGAAGATGTGTCATCATTAACAGCACACAAACCTGTTTGTCTAGAAACGTACAATGCACTGAGCACCAAAGTATCAGAATACCCTAAACTTGCCTTGACAAGCTAAGAAATAAGCTAGGACATGTCTATTCAGAACAAGGTTATTCTTTGCCTCTTAAAAAAAAAAATCACCCCTTTTTACACACATGCTTTTAAAAAGGAGGAAGTGGCCTCCATCTGAGTACACATAATGGCTCAGAAAACAATTTTTTTTTTTTTGACTCACACTGATAATTCTAATCTAGTAACACTGGTAGAAAACTAAAGTTTTACCAAGTAGCTATTTTTCCCCACATGTACAGGATTGTTCATATATGCTATTCATTTTTTGTTTACTGTTTTTCCGGAATGGAAAAATGTTTCATTTGTTTTGAGGAAAAAAACATAGCCTGTAAAGAGAACTACCTCAACTTTTACTGTTCCCCGTACTAGCCACTTTAAAGATAATGTGCAAAAGAACATGATTTCTTTGTGCCCTGTTTTGCTTCTTATCATAAAGAAATTTCTAAATACAGGCAAAGTTTATTTTTACATTAAGATATGTTCATGTTTAAAAATAAAGACAGCAAACTTAATGGATGAAGCTTGAAATAAGTATATGGCCAAATCAAGGGCCTAGACAGGTGATGCAAACAGATTTTTTTATGTTCTNAGATATGTTCATGTTTAAAAATAAAGGCGGCAAACTTAATGGATGAAGCTTGAAATAAAGTACATGGCCAAATCAAGGGCCTAGACAGGTGATGCAAACAGATTTTTTTATGTTCTGCAATTACTAATTTAAAAAAAAATCCCAAACAAAAATCAAAAACACTGACCACAGAACCACCGAAAAGTGAGATTTCACAATCTGTAACAGCCCCTAACACTCCCTGAATCTTTCTCACATTCATTGTAGTTCCATATTCAGTAAAGATTCATATCTTGTCAGTTCAAGATTAATGAAAATATTTAAAGAGCAAGTAAATCTAATCACAAAAACCTTCATTACAGAGCTGAGTAAAAGAATTCTGTGTGGACTAATTCCTAGTTTTTGAAACTGATAAACAGTTGTGTGTTCTCATACACCCCAAACTCCAACTATCTGTAGGTAACGGCACAGGTCCTCATCTTGCTGATGGAAATACCGTCACCTTTCTACTGCAATAGAAAAGGGAAGTCTGATCAGAATTGGATCTTGGCCTGATGAGACTTCAAATGACAGTCACAGACTAAATTCCATCACATCCCCTCTGGTGACATACACAGCACATATTGTTGGGGCAGAGACCCTAAAGGAGAAGACAAAAACAAGTGCCCTTTACACAACCCAGTCATTGGAAGGGGAAAAGTGTATGCAGCATGCCTGTTTTTCAAGGTTTCCAAGGGATTGCCTGGCCAGCCCTGAGCTACCTTCTCCTTTCATCGTTGTTGGCAAGAAGTCACTAGATGAGGCACGCTTCAGCTCTATGAGGATACACAAAGAACTGGAGAACATTAGGAGGGGAGATACCACAGAACAGCAAAACACACACAGCAGTTACACACTCCAAAACATTCCCTCTGGATATTTTCCTTAGTTTTAGAAGAAACTCACATAGATTTTATCTTGCTGATATCGTTGGAATAAGTTGTGCATAATGGAGCCTTCATGGAGATCTATGAGTGCTGCCATGTCTTCCACGCTCTCTGTGCTTGTTTGATGCATAGGCGTTACTTTTTGGTGCGTGATCGTGCTCTGTTTGTAAGTGAACACCTGAAAGAGGGGAAACACAGAAAATATAATAATCAGAGCACACATTCAACAACAACTATCTGAGAACAGAGTTTTCATACCCCTTCATGTTCCCTATCCAGTTTATCTGTGTGAAGACTTGTAAAATATAATGCCTTGCCATCATACCTTCTTTAACAGCTTTTCTGACAATAACTGAAGCCCCAAATATGTACACAAGGGTCACAAATACGTACACAAGGGTCATATGAAATGCACTGAGGACTATAAGGTCTTTTCCTTTTTAAGGGCAAAAGTAATCTTGTTTCACACTGGACTACTGTTAGATTTTATCAGAATAAAAATAAATCAAGCAATAATTGTTCCCAAAAAATCCAAAACCAACCAAACAAAACCCCACCCCTTACAGTAAACCCCACTTTTACTCCAGTTACTCTGGGAGGAAATGTTTTACAGTGCAAAACAGCAAATGAAAATTATTGCTCTAACAGGCTGCAAGTGTTTATGTGTTTGATCTGAAATCCACTTAAATGTTTCCATTCAATTCTCAGGTCAGGACCGCTATCAGGTCAGGTCATTATTCCAAATCTAAGTAGCACGCTGAGTTCAGTGTGCTACAGATATCTGAAAACAAGTGAACTGATTTCTAATTAATGGACTTTTGAGGCTAATTTCTGAAGCCTGTTCCAAACAGACAGTAAAAGCTCTAAAAAACCCACAGTTTAAATAGTCAGAAAAAACTTCCACATACCTTCTGTAAAACTATCATAAATATGCTCAGAAGATGTACACATCCTCAATCTAGTTAAACTTTTATGAATACTAATGACGTCAGTGAAGACTATAAAACAATAGCTTTGGAATTCAGCTTCCCATTTCCTTTTAATTTACATCTTGGCAGCTCATCCTTACAGACATATGCCTGCATCTCATAGCCAACACTACTCAGGCAATACTAGTCCTCGCTAACGGCACCGTTTCAGTGTGAGAAAGTCAAGCGTGGGGTTCATGCAAATACTTTAATGATGTGGAATATTAAAAAAGCAACAGCTTCCAAAATCCTTTGAAATAATATTTATAAAACTGATGGAAGCAGTGAAGGAACCGGCGGCCCGAGCGCTGGCGACCACCGCAAGATAGCCACGTCTGCGTGGGAAGAGAAAAGCCCCAAAGGATTTCAGCATAAAAACACATGTCTGCTCCTGGTAACAAAAGACTGAACAAGGACAGTTGTGTCATCATAGGAGGCCATTCAGGAAAATAGTGATTTTGTCTGTCTTGCTGAGACAAGTGAGAAAAAGAAGCTGAAGAAGCAAGAGGCTGAACGCAGACCGAATTTAACATCTGAAGTCTGTACTCGGATATCCCACCAGATGACAGAGGAGAATTGCCTGATGAAATTTGTTCATTAAAATGATATCCCGATATACCAAATCCTGGCACAGACCATTGCACCATCACAGCAGTCACTCGCACCAGCACAAAGCATACTGGGGGAAGGCTGCGGGAGAAAGGAGATCCAGGAAACAAATTTCTAACAGGTGCTGGAAGGCAGCACAGATGTCAACAGGACACACAAGCAATCCATCAGAAAGCTCCTACACATTCAGAGCATCCAAAGCACAATCCCTAACTGCGGGGAAGAAGATAGACACCGAGAGATCTGAGTCGTATTTTGTGGTAAACAGCCATCAAGATGACAGGGCAAGCATTTGTACAGGGCAGAGAGATGCTGGCCAGGATGGAGAAAGCAGACACTCGTACATGATCCAGGGGCAAGTGGTCCAGATATCTAACAGACAGAACAAATGCAAACAGCTCAACTGACAGCAAAACTTTGGGGCTGAGAACAGTGTTAGCAGTCCCAAGACTAACCACACAAATTGCAAGCCAGAATTAGAGGTAATGACATCTCAAACATAATAAACTGCAGTTCCTACTCAGAAGAACCACGACAAAAAAAAAACCCAAAGGTCATACTGCAGAACAACAATATTATAAGCTGGAAGACTTGGAAATAAAAGGGATTTAAGGAGAGTAAATCCTAGAAAAGTGACTAACTTAACAGAGGCCATGTAGCAGCATGGAATAAAACCAGTAAAAGAGACCCAATAAGAGAATTAGGAAACCAAAAGGGGATGGCATATACCCTGTGAGTGCGGCTCATGTAAACACAGAAAGGAAACAAAACGTCATTTCTAGGATGAGTGTTTTTATTTGTGGTTCCTGTTCTTCGATATGTGATACACAGGTTAGTGGAGTAGGCAGAGCACTCCATGCATCACTAAGCACGTTTAATAACATAAGGAATTAATAAAAATGCACCAAGAAAAACAAAGTGATGAATGACTTGTGAGCAGCAGGACTATCCAAGATGTTCTTTGCAGATTCATCCTTCCCACTAAAACCCTCTATTTTCTCTTCTTCAGGCTGGTTGTTCTCACACTTCCAGCTCTTCCACGCATTGCCTCCTTGTTTGGGTGAAGAAACAGCTCTGTGAGCTGACTGAGAGATATGCCTGTGTGTCAACCAGCTAGAAAACACAACCACCAGCCCCAACGGCTGCCACCCAGACCAGAAAGGAGAAGGGTCTCTTCCTCAATGCTGAGGAGTTACTTTTCCTTTCCTTTTAATTTTTACCAGAGCCACGCATCCTTCAGATTTCCTAAACCCACTGTAAAACTTGGTCAAAATCATCTAACAAGATCAAAGTAATCAGACAGGGCAGCAGGATCGCATGCGCAGACTTCATTTCCTTAACACGGGCTTTTAGCAGTCCTGCTGCTCAAGCCCTGAAAGGCCTGCTTTGTTTTAACTTCATCTTGACTCACGCCTTTATTAGGATAAGGATGTGAAAAAGCTACCTTGAACTTTATCGTTAGTAATTAGACGGTCATGTTATGAAATATTACAGCAGATGAAATTCTCAGGAAATAGGAACCAAGAGCAATGGCAGGGTCAGCACGCAGAAGAGGAAGATGAACAAGTTGGCTCCTGAACTTCAAGAGGAACCCACTGCCAGAGCGCAGGAGCATCCCTCTTCAAGGATCTTGCCAGCATTTCTGGAAGGTCAAGTAAAACATGCAGGAAACTTGAAATAAGATTTAAGACTAGCCTAAATGAGAATTCAGCAAAAACTTCTTTCCTCTCAAGATATAAATGGTCCAAGATAACAAACATGCTGAATACTTGGAAGACTATAAATTAAACCCTAAAGAGACAGCATGCAAAATAAGAACTCTCAAAGTTATTATGGAATTGAAAATCAGAGATTGAGATAGGAAGGAGCAATGCAAAGAACGACAATAAAAAGGACAAGCTCAATACAAGACAAAACAGCGAACCTAGCTAAACAACAGTAAAGAGCATTTCACTGGGAACAGAGAGCAGCACTTCAAAGCCGCTTGACTTTCCCTACCATAGCTTACTAGTGCCAAAAATGGACTCAAATGATGAAGCGACCAGAAAAGCCAGGAGACCAATGTTACCAAGTTCCCTGGAGAACATGAAAAAAAGCTGTGGCACCTTGAAGTTAAAATATAACACAGGAGGGACCTATCGGGTACCGAAATATTTACAGCTTGCTGAAAGGAGTACCCACACCTGAGGGCTGGTGTTTAGTGTGTCTTGAAGAAGAAAGCAAATATGACTGGAAAAAAAAGTCATCATGTGCTGCTGAGTCAGATTTCTTTCTCTAGTAAAAAAGGAAAGATTGAAGAGACAGGTGAGTGACACAGGAATATTTGAATGAACATTAAAAATAGGGTGACATGCAGAACGTATGAAAACAAACCATATTGGTCTGGTTGTGACAGCCTGTTTCAAAGTTTTGATGACATGACCCCATGTCCTGATTCATGTCTGTTCAGAAATCAATGGGATTATTAACCCAATCCTGTTCTCTCCAGAATTGGGCAAAATTCGTCAGCCTTGCTGTGACAGGGACATACCCAAAGCAGTGTCAAGGTCTGCCCGCTCAACCATAGTGATACTCGCAGCATTTGCCAGATCTTCTTTAGGACTCAGCGTCAAGCTCTAGACACCGAGAGTGAGAACTACACTCATGGTTCCCAAAAGTACTACCCAGATGAGAAAGAAGGAAAGGTACTGAAAATGAATTCATCATCTCACAACAGGAACATTAGCCTTGGACATGGGACTAAGGAAGAAGAAGTTAGAGGGAAGTCCTCAGCAGCACACCAACATCTCCAGGATGCGGGCACGACTGCATTGCACAGGTGGGACGCACCCACGTCACCCTCTGAAGCGCCATGCGGATCCTCAAATGCAGCTGCAGGAAGTGCCTTCTCTTTGCAGAAGTTGCCAGTCAGGGACTCTCTAAAGTGCTAGAGGAAGCTGGAGAACTTACAACAACACGCACTAAGGTTTAAGGTGAGACTACAGATGAGCACTAGATAAATGGGCTTTGTGGTTGATGTTTTGTGAAGGGGGTTGTTAAGAAATGGTGGAGGAACATAAATAATTCCTTTCATACAGGACTCTATCTGGAAAGCCATCAACTCATAACCACATCCTAAGGTAGAGACATACAATGAAAATGATGGCTTTAGCAAATAAATATATAATTTTCCCTATTCATAAATACCATACCTATTCGTAAATATTCTGCATAAGCAGTGCAATATTGCACTCCACAATGTGCAAGCATTTGTTAGATGAGTCTGTATCTGTATATTTGGTTCAGAAAAGCACTTACTGTACTCCATGCAATTTGGAATAAAGAACATTTCACTTGAATATAGTCTTTTAAATCTACTAGTGAGCAAGTAAAGAAAACAACCCACCAACAAATCAGGAGTTTGAGGCATATGACTGCAATTAAATTAATTTCACTGATGCTTTTAAAAGAGCATGAAAACCACCAGCATGAAGACCTTTCGTATTCCCCACTTCTTTACGTTGAAAATGACATTTTTATCCTGCGCAATTAATCTGGCATGAGAAAAAGAAGAAGTTGTCTTTCAAGTATTCCATTTAAGGGGAATATCACAAAACAATGTCTAATTAATTTTCCACACTGACAAATTATCCCTAAGCTCAAGACCTAATGGAAATTATATTTTAACAAAAGATTAAATTTGCAATACAATTTATTAACACCAGGAAAGAATGTCAGAGTGGGCCCTCAATGACAGGAGCACACATGCTTTCCCTCTCGCTGTATCATTTTGTGACATGATGCCAAGTGACAAAAATCCCTGCTTGAATAAGGTCATTAAATGGTATCAAGGGATTTCACAACAGCCTAGTCAAGTGAGTTTAGGAGAATGCTGAATTAAGGGCTTAGGTAAAGCACATCAAAAAGCCCTGCACAATCCCCATTTCTTGCAAAAGCTACAAGTCACAGTTAGGCTTTCCAGTCTGTGCCGAGACAATAATACAGAAACAAACCTCTCAGAGTGTTTTTCACAAGCAGCTGGGTTTTTGGTCTGATACTGGTCAATATTGGATAGAAGGAAGGGAGAAGGTACTCTAAAAGTTTCCTAATCAACAATTCGGTATTTGACTGGTGACTGAATCTTCATCATTTTAGCAAGATTTCCGTGCAATTTTTACTTAAGGGCAGAAATGGGTTTCTCTGCATCTTAGAAACCCTGACCAAGCTAGATTGTTACTGAATCTGCTCTCTGAAAATGTGCAAGATCATCTACTGAAAAGTTCACATATTGCAAGCAAAACAGCCCCTTCCATACAATGACCTGAACCTTGCCCCTCCCAAGCACAACTCCCAGTCAGTGCAGGCTTGGGTTTCTTTCTTTAATTCAAAGATTGAGATTTGGATTAGAGCAAAGGGCAGTGATGGGCACTGGCTCCTCACCACTGATGTCTCTAGACAGGGACGAGACGCCTGCCCACGGCCTTGAGTTGGACCATCCTTCATGGCCATCGCCCACCACGTGACCACCAAACATTCCAGCCGGTCACCATCAATAACACACGCCAGACGTGGAGGCGTCTGAATGATGCCAAGTACTGCATGCTGCGGTGCTCAGGAACGGTTACGCTTAATGCATCCCTGTCACTGCTAGGGTTGAAATAAATCAAGGGGGAGTTTTTGGTGGGGGGAACAGAAAAGGAGCAACCGACCTCCCTCCATTGCCCTCTTCTACATAAGAAAACTTTTTATGAGCCCTAGGGGTACTCTACCAACTGCAGGGTATCAACAGAAGATAACACTGATATTCGTGCACAGAAAACAGAAATATCAAAGTCTTGTCATGCATTCAATTTCAATTACGTTACTCAAATCCTTACAACCAGAGGGATAATGTAAAATATGGTATTTTAAACATAAAATTCAGTACGGTAGGGAAGAAGAAAGCAAAGAGGTATTGTACAGATGTCATCTGGGGGACTCTTTACAAAGAGTAGAAGATACAACCAACCAACCAAACTTTTTTCAAGAATTTCTACGATATTAGCAAACTGACTGCTACAGAATCTGGCCAGCCCACAGACACTAGAAAGCAAAGCTAATCATGGCCCAAACCCCAAAGCAATCAGCCTTCCTGTCATTGCTGCAGGGTCTGCTCTATGTGAGTTTTTCCACAGAGTTAATCCCAACTGCTACGGTGATGCCCATGAAAATCCACACAACTTGACAGCAACTCCAGAGGACTTGGCTCATATGTTCAAGACATCAGCACCCTGTTTTCTAAGGCATCTTTTTGCTTAAGGTTACTGACCTCACAGCAGAGAGATGAGCATAGCCCAGCAAAACACACAGGACTGTACAGAGAAACATCCACTTAAAAATATCTTTTTTTTTTTTTTTAATTCTCTGCTGTTGGTCTGAACTGTGGATCCTCATTTGTGTTTCCCTTGTGTTTAGAAGTTAAAAGAATGTGATAAATCTTACAAAATGTCTTTATACATGAGCCCAAGTAGAAAAAAGAGGCCTTGGGCTCATATTACAAGCTGTGGAATGCAGCGTTCCAGGGAGAAAAATAAATCACGACAAGCCCAAGGACCCACAGATTAAAAACAAAAATAAAAATCTGGTAGTTTACTCTTTTTCCTCGAGAGTTCTACTGTCTAAGTAGATACTTAAAATACAGGACAAGGAGGCTCTCTTCTGAATCAAAAGCAATTTAAGACCAAATGTAAAGCAGATTAACTACTGACACTTTAAATTCTATGGTTAATCATGACAAGAGTGCAACTCAAGTAATAGTTTTGTCCAATAATTTACTCTTTCTCTGTAACAACTGACCTTAGACATCCATTCCATTGTCCCAAAACAATCTTTCAGGCAACAAGATGTACCAGGGTCCAAGGCTTGCTTTGATGCAATATAATTTAATCTTTTTCAGAGCAACACAACCCCCCTACGATGAAGTTTTTTATCTATTAAACTATGGGGATAAATGAAATAATTTTATGTAAGACATTTTTTGATGTCAAGAAAAAAATATATCAACTAAACCGATAACGTTACTACTGTGACTAACATGGCCTTTTCTTCCTATCCTGGTGTCTTCCCCCAACCTCCAGCAGCGACAGCACCAGCGATGGCTTGCAGCACCTGCCCTGAGCAGCTTTCCTACCACAACATTCAGGTCATCACACCCACGCAGAATATCCCTCTCTGCTGCCGAGCTCCATAGCGTGGGGAAGCACACCGCCAGGATGGCAATCCCAGTCATCGCTGCAGCACAGCTCAGCAAACCCACTAAATCGCACCTCTTTGTTGTTACTCTATCTGTTGACCACTGTCAATAAGCTTATCTGATCAAGACTTCCAACCTAACACCTATTCCACAAGAGGTATTTCAAGGCAGTTTATTCCACACACCGACCTGTTTCCGTTCGCAGACAAGCTCTATCATCAAGTACCAACAAGCTTCCAATTACAGGTTCAGTGCTTATGACCCTTCAATTGGGCTTGCCTACACAGACAATAAAGAAATTTAATTCAAATTAAAGACATCAATTTTACCTTCATTATACTATAGTAAGCCTCTAGGCAGCCCGTGCTAATTCTTACAAGAAAAAAGCAAAAACCAAAACACCTTTAATTTAACTTTCTTTGCCAGTGACCTTACATAACCTGTAAGTTATTCAGAACCTGAAGACACCACAGAACTCAATTTTTAAGAAGTCCACCCACCTACAAATACCCTGACCACAGCACTACAAAAAACACGCGTGAAACATTCATTCCTGGTGCGTCACCAACGCTTGCTTCAGCGTGGAAAAGTGCCCCTTTCTCTCCGTGAACCAGAGAGATGGCAGCTGCCCAGGCTTTCCCGGAACACCGGATCAAGTGAAGTAGTCCAAGGGCAGGATGCAGGAGATGTACCACAAGATGGGCCTCTGGCTCCCTGCCAGGCCAACACCAAGGTCTCACCAGGAAGCCGGCTCTGGCTACGGACGGACGAGGTCTCCAACCTGCCGGGCACTGCGACGTGAGGTGGAGAGCAAATCTTGGCACGTAGAAGAGGAATAGAGGAAGGTCTGGGCCCATGATCACCTGTGGGTTAAATCCTCCATCTGGCTTGGGACACCCCACGAAAGGCACTCCCAAAGTCAGTACTACTGTAAGCAGTACCCAGTAAACAGACGTAATCGCAATAATTCCTTTTTCTTTCAATGTGTATCGCCTTAACTAGCTCCAAGGACAAGGAGGTGAAAATTGATGGTTTCCTCTTCTCAGAAGGAGGATCAAAACACTAAAAAAAATCCACCAAAAAACCCTCACCCTTTATCTATCATTTTTCACACAATGGAAAGTACATCTATGGACAATGCCAGGCACTGAAAGCATTAGCTTGACTGTCAACATTAGTTAGAGCTCAAGTGAAACTCTCAATTTCAAACTCATATTTATTCAATGATTCATATGAGATAAACAATGACTATTTGCAACTGAATGAACAAGACTGAATATGAATAAAATGCCCCGCTATCAAGAACTGGAACAACTCTGTTCAATAAGCAGCCTACAAATTATACCAGCGTTTTTGCGGCACAAAGCAATTAATCGCAATAGGTCTTTTTAAAAAAAAAAAAAAAAAAAAAGAGAAAAAGCCCTGCAGGCAGCTGACTGGACTGCCTCCGAGTCTAGAATAGGAGCAGTCTGTGTGCAGTGCCGCAGTAATGAAATCAGAGGCAACACTTACATGGGAGCTGGAGCTCCGAGGGGCCATCCCTGTAAATCAAGCCTTGTCCCGAAGGAAGGCTCAATGCAGAAGGCAATACTCCGATGATGCCCTCTGAGATGCCAAAAAAAGCCCTGAGCAATGCCAGCACAAGCCTTTTTCAACCCAACACTTCGTACGAACCGACCCTGCCCAGGGTGCCGGTGCAGACACCGTGGCCTGGGAGCGCAGAGGGTGCCCAAACCCCGTGGAGACCGTCCTGCCTGCTGCCAGCCCGGAGGCACACGCAGGGGACCGGGGGGCTGCCCGGGGAACTGCCGCCAGCCACAGCTGCTTGGCAGGAAGATGTTGTCAGGAAAGTCTGTGGCATTTATCACCAGCGTAAGAGTGCCAAAACCAAGACGACCCTGCTGCAGCACCAGCTATGAAGACTGAAAGGTCCTTGCAGCGCCCCGGCTCCAGCTGGTCCCTCCACAGAGGAGGGCCACCGCTGCTGGGCTGGGGCGCTCCCTCAGCAAGGCTGCTGCAGAGGGCTAGGAGGAAAGATAAAGAAAACAGAGCCAGAAGAAAGGTGTTTACTCTGAAATGGATGGCCTTGCTGTAGCAAATTTCACTGTGCTGAGACAACATAGGGCTTGGGTTTCCCTCACTCCTCCTCCTGTCAGGAAGCAGCCCCTCAGTTCCTGGACACCGCAGTTTTAGCTCCAGCTTCACCGCTCCCTTGTCCGCCTCTGGCTGGGGGTCACCTGCTGACAGACCCACAGGAGCACCCCAGAAGGCTCCAGTTCCGGGCTTGCCCCACCACAAGCCATGAGGCAACTGACCCGGCCAGGAGCTGGGCTAGTGAAGGGCCAGTGCAGGCAGCGCACGGCTATCAGCTGCAGAATCCGGCAGACTCCTAGGACAACGTACCGGTCAGGGAGGCCTGCGAAGTCTCACAACCCAGAACTACCTCTGTCCTAAAAGCAATAACCCGCACAGCCCCAGTTCCCTCCCACTTCCTCCTCCTGTGGGTCTTACACCAATGCCACAGAGCAAACCATGCTTCTCCAGGGCTTTCTACCAACAATCAACTCCGCGTTCCTCCTGCAAACCTGCCCTATTTGCACTCCTTTCTCCTCCCCCCATTACGTGCTCAGTTTCCCTCCCTCCCCTCCAGGTGCCCTCTCCTGCCACCACCCCCCCCAAAAGGAGGCCTGTCCCTTTGGAGCCACCCTGTCCCAGGCAATCCTCCTGCGCCGGCCAGCCTGGCAAGGCAAGAACTGGCTTTTCAGTCCATGTCTCCATTTAATTTTTAATTTAAACTGCCCAGTCCCTGCAACGCAGGCAGAGGCACACATAAGTTGACTGGTTCCCCGTCTGCCCTGCCCGCATACAAGGGAGGACCTAACATTGCAGGTAATGCGCCCGTGCCGGCAGGCAACGAAGTAGAGCTTTTATTGAAAATAGGGAAGTATATGTTACGTGAAGCACCCTAAAACATCAGGGCAATAAAATAATATAAAGCAAGAAAAGGATACTGGCAGGCATTATTCAGAAATCCAGTGCCGGAGGCAAGAACGCCCGCTGCATTGAACATTTCTAAAGCCATCTCTGAATTAAAGACACGACAACTCGCACCTGCGCAGAGGAAGTTCACACACACGCAATCTCAGCTTTCAGATCTCCTGACAACATCTAACCATAAAACTCTTGTAAATTGAGTATGTTTCCATTTTATTTTAATTTCTCCAAGCCTTGGCTTGGTTTCTCTTACTGTAAATACTGCACGCCTTGCAGCAACAATATCCCATTGTACTCAAATAACTTTTTAATCAAACGACTTTTATGTTAACAATGCCAATGTGTCTGCTTCGGTAGGACTTTCCTGACTTAACTTAAAAAATGCCTTTTAGATCTTTCCATATTGACAGGTTTCAAGAGAAGCAGAATAGGCAAAAGGCTACCATGACAGTGAATTGGCAGAGCTCTGAAATGATCTTTGAGGGACTAACTTCCAAGATCATTTGATGCAACTCTGATGAAATTTAGGTAAGAGTATAGTATAATCTTTGATTGTTTAAAAAAACCAAAAACAAAAAAAACAGGTTTAGTTTTCTTTGCTTTCATGTTACGAGAATAAAAAAATCTGAATATGTGAGATTGGTAAAAAGCTTTGTATGAGTTTGCAGAGGTCTTGAAAACATAAGTTTGAATTGAAGCGAACAACAAAAGCCAGAGCCCCTTTTTCCTTTTTGTTTTTAAAAATAACTTTTAATGTTTTTCCTATGATAACACAAAGTAACAAGCCTACAATATCACCAATTGCCTTGTAAAGACAAGCCAAAAACCCCACTTGATTGGCAAGCTGCACTCCCTGCTCCTACCCCCACCCTTGCCACTACTTACTGTTGCTTTAACCTAGAAAATGAGAACTGGGTAATAAATGATAAGCTGCACTCACAAACTCCCTGACTTGAACATCAGTCCCTCATCCACCCTTTTCTTGTGTTTTAAATGATCAGAGGGACTTTTCATTAAGCCAGTGTTTACTACCCATTTTTTTTCTTGCAGGTGGCCTGCAGTATGAGGTTTTGACACAGCCGTACTGCTACCAAGACAGCCAAGGACATATTTTATTCACAGCTCAAAGCTTCTTCACTGAAGCAGCCCTTTACCGAGGTAGCTGTCTCTTCAGTCCCCCTTCCCTAAAAATTGTAGGTGTATAATGGTAGCTTACATGGGGGGTGGGAGGTAGAAAAGGGAGGAACTCAAGCCCTGAATACAGCGAGCTCCTAAGGACATCTATGAAAGCAAATATGTGCATGATGGCACATAACACACAACAGAGAATGTTCCAAGTAGACTTACAGGTAGGTGAACTTTACATATGGCATTTCCCCCAAACCTAAGTTTTTATGGTAGCCTTCTTTACAAAACTATGCTATTTCAAAGGTAACTCTTATCATGCATGCTGATGTCAAAACAATTCCTCGGCCTTTCAGGGAAGGGGTAACTGAGGAGAACACTGCAAGGCCACTTCCCGCTACTGTGACAGCCATTACTTCAGCAGAACAGCAATTGGGATTTTTTCCAGCTCTGACTGAAGATAACTGGAAGATGCCCTTAGATGACAGCAGGAAGGGGTGACCCCTCCTTACCTACATGCCCGGTTCTGACGCACAGAGGTAACTACAGCCTAGACAGAACAGACCAGCCCTCAGCGGGTCTCCAAAGCTGCCTTTGAACCTATCCAAGTTAGTGCTGTGCCCCACAACAGCACAACTGCCCAAGAATGCACCCCAAACATCAAACTTTTTTTTTTTTTTGCTTACATGGAAGTACTGTCAAATCAAAAAACAGGCGCAGTTGGTTATCCGCACTCAGAATTAGCCAACGCTATTTGTATGGCACATGAAATCTATATAAGCACTGGCAAGAAGAGCACAGGCTACGGACAGAAAATGCTTTAGCCATATTTCATAGTCTAGGCTGGAGCCAAATCTCAGCTGGCTCCATACAGCATGAGTAGAGTTTTCTCCTGGGTCTAAGAGGAGGCTGAGGGGAGACCTTATCGCCCTCTACAACTACCTGAAAGGAGGTTGTAGTGAGGTGGGGGTCGGCCTCTTCTCCCTGGTAACAAGCGATAGGACCAGGGGGAATGGTCTAAAGTTGCGCCAGGGCAGGTTTAGGTTAGACATTAGGAAAAATTTCTTCACTGAAAGGGCTGTCAGGCTCTGGAATGGGCTGCCCAGGGAGGCGGTTGAGTCCCCGTCCCTGGAGGTATTTAAAAGAAGGATAGATGAGGTACTTGAGGACATGGTTTAGTGGTGGGATGGCAAGGTTAGGTTAGCGGTTGGACTTGATGATCTTAAAGGTCTTTTCCCACCTATATGATTCTATGATTCTATTCTATGATTCTAAGAGGGGATTAATCGTTCACTCGGCTTCGCTACCAACCTGCCCGGCCCCAGCAGTAAAGCTCACTACAGCTCGTGGCAGCGCCGAAAGGGGACAAGGACGCTGCAACAGAGGAAGGCTTCACGCAGCGCGCTGGAAAGACTTCCTGGCTTTGCCACAGCACAGCAGAGATGAAGAGAAGCAGCAGAGCTTCGGCTCTGCACCGCAGTGAGCCAGTCTTCCTGAAGACTGGGACACTGTGAACAGCAACACCCTGACCTGCAGTGCTGGCTCTCGTAGGTACACTGCTCTTCCTAGCATGTCCTGTGTGAACCTGGGGTGTCTCACACCCCTGTTTCTCCCAAAAGATGAGGAGCTGGCTGTAAACCAGATTTGCAGCTTCAGTCTAGAAATAAAAAAATTACACATCTCAGTTTCCACATTCTGGAGAGGAACCTGACAGTCTGATACACTGCAAGGATGCCTGCCCAAGTCTACAAATCCTCTGAAATAATAATTCTGCAATAATCCCCCCCCAGGAGCACTGCTCTCGCATGCCCTGCTAGCGGGACCATGACAAAGGACTCTGCAAAGCGAAGGAGCAAGGGACCCTGCCTCCCTGCCAGCAGGCAACCACGTGCTGCTGCACAGACCCTGTGGGCAGCATCCACTGCTCCCAGGAGGGATGGGGGTCCCTCTGCTGTTACCATCTCTCAGACTACTTGGCAGAAAGAGTGGATGACAGGTGAAAGGCAGAGGAAGGGAGTGAGAAGCTGAAATAATTCTGAATTTCTATACAGTAAGCAAAAAGTGGTTTGTTTGGGTTTTTTAAATAATATATTCTGAGGAGGTTTTGTCATCAAAAATCAGCATAAACCTCATGGCTTTCAAAAAGCACAAAGCTGCCTTATTTTAAAGATTTACAGAGTGTATTTTGCCCTTAGATTCTTGCTTTTCTCCAGGACTACAGTGGTTAGACAACAGCAGCAGGCTCCAGCAGATGACCATCGGCAGCTCCTGGAGAAGCGCGGCAGGTCAGTTAGTATCGCTACACGTTAACCTGTGGCAGCAGGGCCTTGTTTCGCTCCCTTTGACCCTGAGGTCCTCCCAAAAAGCCACCGAGGCATTTTGCTAGCTGTGGCACAGAGCAAAGCTTAGAGCTTCAAGACACTCAGGGCTCTCACTTTTGTGTGATATTCTCACAAGGCACCCACCGACATGTCTCATTACATTGAACTATCACGGAGAGGTACAACCGTTGTCTGTGCAGAAATCTGAAACTTATAAAATCGGCATAATTGGGACTGGCTCTCCACCATCACCACCCCCCAGCAGTGTTAGCTGCAGCAGGACGAGAGCTTGCTGCAGGAAAGAACGAAACAGGTTTGGGCAAGCATGAAACGAAGCTGCACATATCTTAAGATAGCAGCCAAGTCGGTTAAGCATTTTTCATTACAACCGTGAAACCCCGATCCACGCCCTAAGAGCCCAGGGAGCTCCCATCAACCAAGATGGCCCAGCCCTGCACATGACTGAAGTCGGAGGGTTCCTGCCACCCCGTGCCAGCCTTCGCCGAGTCAGAGCAGGCAAAGTGCCCCTGATAGTTCACTAACGATATCCTCAGGTTTTCCTGTTGTAGCTACTTTTTTTTTTTCCAGCTGTTTGTTTACTTTTATGGGGACACACACCACACAATTGAAGTTTTCCAGACCTCCTCTGCCTGAGAATTGCTTTGATTTAAGATCAACAAAGACAGCTGAATATTCCACAGTGGTTCAATCATCATGAAACCATGGTGAAGAGCAAGTCAAGTAGTGGAAGAAGAAGGAAAAAAAAGAAAAAAAAAAAAAGGAGAGACATTTAATAAATAAATAACGCCCCCTCTATTTTATCTTGTTTTGAAAAGGTGCAGAAATAAGAGGTAGGGTAGACTCAAAACGTGTAAACTCACAGAAATTTAAGATTTTTGTGTATTTGTCTCAACGTGCAACTTTCATTTGTAAGAAAATATTGCAGTGGGCATGAATGCATACTTATCCCAAAGTCTGAAATCTTTTAAGTTTAGACTGGGAAAAAGAGAAACTGCTGAGTTACAAGCAGCACACCACAATCGTCTTCTAATTTGCACTGAACAGGAACATTAGTCAGACTGATTATATAGTCAGGCACTAATTACTTAGGTTCTCACAAATGCATGCTAGTAAATTTGATTATTACTCAAATAAAGTATACATTGTTAGGTATGCCAAAGTGAGCTCTTTGACTGAAAGCTTTTTAGGAAAAAAGCTACCTCTTTGTTATAAAATTTTACAGTGTCTGGCACAAAGACGGAAAGACCACTTGGAGATACTGAAGTACAAATATGAAAACACTACTGCATTTTAATATGTCTGGTTTGGGGGAAAACAATATTATATTCTTTTGCTTGGTTCTGTTACAAGGAGCAAGAATATAGCAGGCCCAGGAGCCATAAGAGATTCACAGAATGGCTTAGAAAAGCTTTTCTTCTGTCTGTCTGAAACCCACTGCAAGGTCCTCTTTTTACATCATTACAGATAATACTGCATATATTACTGTTAATTTTCTGTTACTGTGCAGGGAAGAATCTCTTTTCACTGCACTTGTGAAGAGCCTGTGGATGTTAAATATAAAACCTTAAAGCTTTTTTTTGGAGGGAAAAAAGAAAAGAAAAAAAAAAAAGGAACCAGTAGGAGGTTTGAATATGCCCAGTCTGGGCCATAATCCTGTAGCAGACTTAAGAAAAAGGTAAGTAAGCGGCACTGCTAAAATTTGCCTAGGAGACTGGAGCACCCATTGCAGGGCATGAATCAACAGGTGTGGGCAGATGGAGCAGTCAAGAGATGCAACACCTTTCAAAGCCGCGTCATAAGTCTTACTGTATGGCATGGATATTGCTTTGACACGTGTGAGAACATGCATTATGTACCAATAACGAAAAGAAGTTGCTCTTAGCTGCAAAAGTTTGACAGACTTTTCTGTAAGTCACTCCCATAAAATCAGCATATAAACTGTCTGGTTTGCATTTGAACTATGAACCTCCTGCCTTGCAAGAACCCAAAGAGCAAATTCAACACGTAAGAAGGTGACCTGCTTATTAAACATGTTCATGCAATTTAACTTTCCACAGTTAGTCTGTGCTTATATTTGAAAACTACGTTTCTATTACATACCAGGTAGTGTGTACATGTATATTGGAGAAGCCCAATTACAACTGGTTCCCATGATACCAGCAAAAAGTAATTCATAGCATTTTTCCCCACACACGCATAAGGACAGTACTACTTCACTAGTTGTGTCAAAATTATGTAGGAGCAGACAAGAAAGATGTCATATTCGGAGAATTACTTGGTGGCTTTGCATATAACTATCATGTTTATAGTCCTGAAAAGAAAAACCCAAACTTTTGCTGCAAAGAAAAATACACCAGCATTTTTCTGTGTTTGTAAGGATACTGTTGTTCATTTTTGAATTTGCCTTGACGAACCTCAAGCACATGAAGCTGTAAAAGCCCCGGTCTATATTCTTTAAAATAAGGGTTAGATATAAATTCAACAGGATATAGGGTGAGATTACCCTGACATGTTACTAAAACAGATTAGAAGCAGCAGATTAAAATTGGACCACCTTTTCTGATTGCTTGCATGGGGGGAAAGGTTGTGGGAGAGATATGTGGACACAGCAATCTTATGTATTAGCAAATACCATTGCCCTCCACTTACGTTCCCCCACTTACCTTTCCAGACTACTCTCAACTATCCAAACAGATTTATTTTACTGTGTTTTCTGATAAATATCATGTCTTAAAATTCAGCTTTAGCGATCAACAGGGAAAACCCTCCTGCAAATGACAAAAGGCTGTTTTTTCCCATATCAAAATCAATGTTCTCTTCACCTAAAGATGTGACCCATCTCACTGCCCAAAACATGCTCAGCTTATTACATGCACAACCTTTTCAAGGGTGCAGGCTCCGAAAGCAGGAAACAAAGCAGCATGTCCACCTGGGACAGAACTGAACCGATGGTAAATAAGCCCAGAAAAGTGTGAGTCTGATGCCCCATACTGCAGGACAGATTGCCTGTCTTTTTACATCCCAGACCCTATTGCTCTAAATGCTATAATTCACTGTAAATTTCAAATAGTCTGCAAAGTTCATTATGTTGTTCATTATGACTTCTGGTGGAATGCAAGGTGAGCAATGACTTTTATTTAATTTTGCCTCATTTTAAGGTGAGAGGAAAGAAAGCAACTTCTGCTGCAAGGTATGTAGAATAAAAAAAAAAAATTACTGAGTGATTTTATCCGCATAACTCACCAGGTGATGGGTGTATTTTCCCTAACCTATTGCAGTACAGCAAACAAGCTGTAACTTTGCAAAATCCTCCTGCAGAAGAAAAGCATCAGATTAGAAGAAAAAGGACACATTAAATAACCTTTTCATTTAGCTACCTGGGGCCCTAACTAACGCCCCCTTACCCTAAGAGTATTTACCTAACATGATTCAAGTGATTTCTCCCCCTCTTCTGTCTCAGCTGTGTATGCTTTAGACCTGAGAACTAGGCTTAGACTCACGGGCCAAATACAGTGACTTAGTGCTACACATAAACTCTCTCCTGCTCTGAGCACATGATGATTTTTGTTACATGTTACCTTCAGCCTAGCAGATTAAATCAGAAGTTTCTAGAAACAAGGGCATGTTTCAATTCTACAGCCAAAGATTATGAAATTAGAGAGACCACCATGATCTTTTCAACTGAGCAGCTGTGTAACATAGAAAATAGACATACCTAGATTCAATTTCTATTTAGCAAAGTCTCAGCCCTAAAATACTGCAAAGCGCTTTCTTTCCCCCTAAAATACGTTGCATTTACTACTATCTGTTTGGATATTGTGTTTTGTTATGCACAATATTAATTTAAACGAGCAGCAGACACTTTTCTGCAGGCACAGACAGTTCTTGTACAAGACTTATGGCTCCCAACTCTTGTCCTACTGATTTTTAGAAACCTGGGTTTAGCAATGTCCTGTGTGGTACCCAGCCTCACATGTCCTCATCCCCGAGCCACTAAGACCATGGCACCGATAACGTTTCACAGTATACAACATGCAGGGAAAGGCATTATCAGCGGTGTGGAAAGCAAAGAGCAACAGGATGGGTAGAACTGGACAGTCACATACAGTTGGTGGTACAGATACACCCACGTAATACCCAAGTTCAAGTGCGGCCACAGGAATGCAGTGATGCTTAGTATCAAGGCAATCATGGAAACCCATCCTCACCAGTACAGATGCCTGCCGAAGCTGCAAATGAGCAAAATGCGTCTTCAGACACAGCAGTGCAAGACTGGCTCTCGCTACACCAACACGTGCAGCACAGGTGGTCTCTAAAAAAGACATAATCTCTTCTCAAAAGTCACATGCTCTGGATTAAAAGCCAGACTTGTGTCTTCAACTACATGGTTACGTTCGCCACAGCTAGGACAAAAAGCTGACAGTAAATCCAAACGAGATGCACAAAAATATGCATCACATTAGTAGGACTTCTACACACAAGTATCTCCAATAAGTATTATATGTGGAGTCATTTTATTGTGCTAAATGCTACCTAAAGGTATGGAACAGAGGTGTAACCAGCCAATTCAACACAGGGTCATACTTCCCATTAACAAGAAAGCAACAGCACTCTGACTTCAGCGTTGCAGTCCCAACTATCATCTCAATAGACTTTAAA
>VXBL01006293.1:44676-57893 GCA_013400195.1 Aramus guarauna | reverse complement strand
AAAAAAAAAAAAAAGTAAGATGACATGACAAGTTAGTCATGTAGTATTGAGCTCACTCACTACCCAGTGACTCATACCTAGTGCCTGACTATAAGACAACTGCAAAATATGAAAAATGCTGTGATTCTAGAAAAAAAAGCCTTAACGTTTGTATTAGCAAGCTCTTTCATTATCAAAACAAGCATCAGCAACAGCACTAACAGCAGGTTTCTTACACTGTAACACAAATGTGTATCACGTATTTAATCTGCAAGAGATTATTTCCTAAAAGAATCCATTGAGATATATATCTTACTTCCTTTCAGCACAGTAGAACACTTACCAATTATTCAAATAAAAGATTAATCATTTATCTGTCATTCTGTATTGTAATAGCTTCAAATACAAATCTTTAGACTTAATATCTTCACACATTTTTCTTTAATATCCACACTGACAAACAAGATATGGGTGACCAGGCAAAGCATGCAAAGACCTCCAACAGTCAATTATATCCATGAGAGTTGAATATCCATGAGGGATCATAAAATCCTAGAATAGTTTGTGTTGGAAGGGACCATTACAGGTCATCTAGTCCAGCCTTTCCTGGAATGAATAGGGATATCTTCAAGTAGATCTGGTTGCTCAGAGCCCTGTCCAACCTGACTTGAATCACAGAATCATAGACTGGTTTGGTTTGGAAGGGACCTTAAAGACCATCTACTTCCAACCCCCCCACACCAATGGGCAGGTACACTCTCTACTACACCAGGTTGCCCAAAGCCCCATCCAACCTGGCCTTGAACACTGCCAGGGAGGGGGCAGCCACAGCTTCTCTGGGCAACCTGTTCCAGTGCCTCAGGTAAACAATACGGACCTCTGAAGGACACCACCCGTCACTGATCTCCATCTGGAGACTGAGTCATTAGCCACTACCCTCTCTCTAGATGTGACCATCCAACCAATTCCTCATACACCAAACAGTCAATCCATCAAATCCATATCTCTCCACTTTAAAGAGAAGGATGTTGTAGGGGACTGTGTCAAAGGCCTTACAGAAGTCCCAGTAGATGACATCCATAGCTCTTCCCTTGTCCACTGATCTAGTCACTCCATCACAGAAGGACACTAGGTTGGTCTGGCAAGACTTGCCCTTGGTGAAGCCATACCAGCTGTCTCAAATCACCTCCATGTGCCTTAGCATAGCTTCTAGGACAATCTGTTCCATGATCTTCCTAGGCACAAAGGGGAGGCTGACAGTTCAGTAGTTCCCAGGGTCCTCCTTTCTACCCTTTTTAAAAATGGGCACAATGTTTCCCTTTTTCCACTCACTTGGGACGTCACCTGACTGCCATGACTTCTTAAATACCATGGAGAGTGGCTTGGCATCTGCATCAGCCAACTCTGGGATGCATCTCACCAGGTCCCATAGACTCATGTACATTCAGGTTCCTCAGGTGATCTTCTCTTACAGCTGGAGGGACTTTTCTCCCCCAGGCCCTATCTTGCAGTCCAAGAAATGTGGGAAGAGAGGGTGCCGGTGAAGACTGAAGCAAAAAAAAGTTGTTCAGTACCTCAGCCTTCTCCTCATCTGTTGTTACCAGTTTGTCAGTCGTGTTTACTGAGGGGTACACTTGCTTTGACCTTCCGTTTCTGGCTGACGTACTGATAGAAGCTCTTATTATTAGCCTTTGCATCCCTTCCGAAGTTCAGCTCCAGCCATGCCTTGACCTTCCTGACACCATCACTACACAACTGGCCAGCATCTCTATAGTCTTCTCAGGATACCTGTCCCTGCTCCCACTGGCCNGAAGCAAAAAAAAGTTGTTCAGTACCTCAGCCTTCTCCTCATCTGTTGTTACCAGTTTGTCAGTCGTGTTTACTGAGGGGTACACTTGCTTTGACCTTCCGTTTCTGGCTGACGTACTGATAGAAGCTCTTATTATTAGCCTTTGCATCCCTTCCGAAGTTCAGCTCCAGCCATGCCTTGACCTTCCTGACACCATCACTACACAACTGGCCAGCATCTCTATAGTCTTCTCAGGATACCTGTCCCTGCTCCCACTGGCCGTGCATTTCCTTCTTGCCCTTTAGTTTGACCAGCAGGTCTTGACTCATCCATGCCAGTCTCTTGCCTTCCTTTCCTGATTTCTTACACCTGGGGATCCACAGCTCTTGTGCTCTCTATGGGAAGTATCCTTAAAGATCTGCCAGATCTGTTCTGCTCCCTGGTCCCTGAGGGCAGTTTCCCAGGGGGTTCTAACTCCTTGAGCAGCTGGAAGTTTGCTTTCCTAAAATTCAGGGTCCTGACTTTACTCTTCACCTGACCCATACCCCTCAGGACTGTGAACTCCACCACTGCATGATCACCCAACATCTCGTTTAGTTCAAGACAGGTAAGTACAAGAAAATCATACTTCTTTCTGGTACAGGTTGAAAATTAAACTATATTAAGTTATTCTTAGGATACCCTTGTATTATAAGGACTATAAAAGCTATTGTTACATTGGAATTGTTTCATTCTGGAATTCACCCACCTGAAAAGCTCAGTTAACCCAACAAATTGTTGACACCACCACCACAAAACCTTGTATATTTAGCAGATGCAACAGAAGTACATGTTCTTGTGCTTTTATGCACAAATACTACTACATTATGGGGAGGAAAAAACACCCTACAGGATCATACCTTTAGAATACCCACTTGCAATAACCACACAGGCATAACTGTGAGTTTCCCAAGTGCCAAATTAAAAGACAGTGCTCATGATTTTGTATTAGCTACATTCCTTTGTAGCTGAAATTTTCAGAGAAGGAAATGGATCCAAAAAGGAAGGAAGGCTCAAACTCAGGTGCTGGAAGTCAAGCATAAAAGCTTAATATGAGATACCAAGCAATTGTAAACAGCTAGGAAGAAACTTAGCATTCCTAAAAGCAAGCTACACAGGTTCCCATCATTGTCTAATTGACAGGGCCTGATTTCACTGACCATTGTTTATAGGTTTTGATTTAACTGATCTGCCCAAGACCAAAATAGGCACCCTTATCAGAGGCTGCACAAAAACTGAGAATTCCCGCTCTACCGTACAACCACGTCCATCAAACTCTGCTTCATGCTCCCAGGCAGGGAAACACACCGCACGCAGCCCAGGTACCAGCAGAGGAAGCCTGCAGCCTGTTGGTGAGGGGAAGGTTTACTGCCAGACTACCAGGATACACTTCTTGAGAAGACAAATCAACAAAAGCACGTGCCCAGCATACGACCTTTCAGTTAGATTAAGTCAGGTAGCAAAGTTGAAAAAGCATTTGTTTTGATCCCCTCCTGTCTGCTGCAGCTCAGATATACTGGGCTGCTGACAGAGCATAAGCAAGTGCTGGTTTCCAAAGAAATACACTTCTCTACATCAGAGGCTTTTCCCGTTAAGACAGGTCTGCACTAGATCCTGCTGATGCAGCCCTGTGAATCACAAATACAGGTGGTTTCCCTAGAAGAGGCCCTTGACCTCGGCACAATTACACCGACGGTGCTTTTTTGGTGAATTTTCTTTTGCTCACAGGGCTACTGGGGTTACTCGTTTCAGGGTTAGTGGGTTGTCCCCTCAGCTGGGAACTGCTGGCACGTCTGCCAAAAATCTTTTTCCAGGCCCCTTGGGGCACAGTTCAATCCAATGAAAACACGCACAAAAGTAATGAAAACTCAAAAACTATTCCCTTGGTGCTGCGGACTCCAGCAGTCCAAAGGTCTTTCACTCAACTACAGCGCCAGCAACTGAAGTCAAACCCTTTCCAACAAAGTTGTTTCGGCCGTTACTGACATCACTTGACCCTTTTCCATGTGCATCTGAGACTCAAACCATGCTGGCAGGCTGGGGTCCTTGGACCTGACGGGATCTTTCTACCCAGTTGCAAAGGAACTTGAGAACAGCAGCACTTAACTGCAAGCCTGTCCTTCTACTGATAGAACCACACCACAGCAGTTAAACCACTCTGCTACAGCAGCTGAAGTGACAGTGGTATCAGTGCCCACGCAGGTATTTTTATTTTGACTTTGGCACAAATCACTTCCCAGAAAGTGAAAGATAAAAGTGCTGGGAAGAAGAGAGGCCCAGAGGAAGAAGTGTTAAAATCAAAACAAAACACTAATGTCAGAATTTGTATCATTGTAGCTAAAACATTCACAGTCACAATTTAGCTTACAAATTTCTTCAGATGTGCCTCCGGTGTTCAGCAGTTACTCTGTAAAACATCCCTCTAAAGGAGGTACTTGCATTCAGCAGGGGCTGCCATTTCAGTAGAGAATCAAAGAAAGAGCTGTATTTCCCTCAGACGTGAAGATCCTCCACAAAGGACAAAGAACACCGATGTGTGTTCGCCTACCTGATTTGGTGAGAAAAACAAGCTCATTTCAAAACGATGGTGCCCAAAGGTGAGTTAGGATGCAAAGCCTCATCAACTCAGCAGTCTGAAAGAACAGTTGGAAAAACATTCCCCGAGAGCACAGCGGGACATGCAGATGCTTTGAACGGGATACTGACCACAGGGAATGGAGATTTCATAGTCCAAGCTATCAAGGCATGCACACAGCAACCCTGCACAGAGGAAAGGCGCGGGACAGAAAAGGCTCTCAAAACACAAGAGAGCTTTAAATGTTAGCAAGCCATTGCCATCTCCGGTTCAAGATTGCGAAAGACAACACTGCTGATACAAGTTCAAACAAGAGCTCCCCACAACCGATGCTGGATCATAGGGCGAAGAAGCGCGTTCAGATCAGCAACCAGCAAGTGCCTGTCTCCAGTGGGAAGAGGCCACCAGGAGTGCAGGTGCTGGTTACTCCAGCAGCCACGTGCAACAAGCCGTGCCCACATCGGGTACACGACTTTCAGCCTGGCTGGATGCTGAACCTCACCATCCTCAGGCTCGATCCAACCCGCAGGAAAGGCAACGGGAGTCTCTGGCTAAACCCAACACATACACGTGGGAATACAGCACAGGTATTGCTGCACATACAGCTGCCAATGTTTCTCTCAACTTGTAATGGGGTGTATTTGGTAGTATTTTCTATTAAGAAAAACGCTTACACTCCCATGATTATAGTCTTGTTTACGACTAGTTGCAGTAAGAAAAGCTGCAATACTTCTCAAGCAGAACATAAAAGCAAAGAGCACAAGTTTGGGCATGGTTTGGGTATTTTTTTTTCTTTTTGACCCACAGACCTCTTTTCAAACACAAAGTAAGAAGTGAATGACAAGTCTTTTAATACTAAATTTCTAGTCCCCGAAACTAAGTTTTCCGTGAGCTCAGAGACCAAAACTCAGACACTTACCACTACCATGTAGTTCAAAACACTTGTAACGGATTCAAGATCCTCTAAAAGAAAGTTCAAGATTTGTACTCCAACAATAAGAGCTGGCTTTTCTTCCAAGCCTCTTCACAGACCTGTTGTTCATTAATGAGCTTTAAAAACTATGTCTAATAGTAAAATTCATTGCTCCCTTTATACTCATCTCATTATCCTGGCCTCTTGCTGTGCTTGCTCCTTTTAACGGATGGAGCAAGTATTAGCTTGATTTCCTACCACACATCAAGTTTTCAGCTGAGCTTAGCAATATACATCTCTAACAACTGATAAGATCTCTACTAATTTACTATTAAATATATAAAGCTAGAGATTTCATTTTTGCCTTGCATCTGACAGATAGTGAAAGCACACCTTACTTTCCCGACATGCCATAACTTCTGCAAGCAGACACGACTGATAAGAGGAATTCAAATCAAGGCCAAAATTCAGTTACCCTAAAAGAAGTTAAAGGAGTATAGCCATTTGCATTCATATGTAGAAGACAAAAAAAAAAATTTTTTTCAGAAAGAAGTGCCCCAGGAATACTACACTTGATGCGTAACAAAAGAAATTTTTAATACCTGAAGTTAGCAACAGCACATTTTGATGAGAAAATTAAATTAAATTAAATTCATTAAATATACTGCTTGCTGAAAAAGTTAAAGAAAAATTTGGTTAAAAAACCCCCAAAACTTTATTACTAAGCCTCCCAGATTATATTCCTGAGACCCTGCACACGCAGACAGAGGTAGCCAGGTGTGAATTCAGGTGAAGCTACATAAAAGAAAACGTGGAAGGAAGCTGGAAGCGGTGCTGACAGATTATGGAAGTCGCACCACTCCAGGTGACTCTGGACTCAGCAGACATGCCAGGACAAGGTTACTAGATGCTTTGCTGTTGGCAAGCCTGTGCTACTATAGACACTAAATGATTTTCAATTGGTAGACGGCTAATTTTTTTTTCTCTAACAAAAACCCGGATTGCTTCTTAAGTTTTGCAACTGAAAATTAGCGGATAGCATTCATGCACTCATTTCTGCCTCAGCCACCACGTATCCTGCAGTGCCCTTTGCTGAAGGCAACAGCCAGAACCCACCATGCACCTAAATGCTGGAAAAAGTTAAAAACTCGAGCGTGAAAAGCCCGGTATTCTCTCTAAAGCGAAGGAACCCCCTCTCCTGCAAGTCCAGGGGAGCAAGAGCCATCCCCTCCGACGATAAGGGAACACCGTATGGCATACTTATCGTCAGAGCTGCCACCAGCCTTCCAACCCATAACGGGCACTACTGGGAACAGTGGTGCAACAAATGCAACAGGATCTGTACGTGTTACTGCTCTGCAGTGAACCTAAAACAGCAGTAGCTGATGCGCACGTTTACTTGTATTAAACGCGTATTTTTAAGCACCCGAATCCTTTCAAAGAGTGAAAAAGAATCTCTGCAATCATTTTCAGAATTCCTCCCTACTGCAAGGACAAGTCTGAGCCTATCTGTACCAATCAACCTCATTTTAAATAAGCGTAACAGCCCCCACAAAATTTCTTTATTGAAATTAACTGTGGTGCTGGGGATAAGTTTGGTTTATTTGCTGCAGTCCTTTGCAGAGATAAAGCTGTTCCCTCAAACTATTAAACAAAGGGCTGGAGTCAGCAGGACCTGAGCTTCTACTCAACCACCAATTCACCGCCTGACCTTGAAGAAGTCCATCACCTCGTCATAAATCTGTCGGCCCAGCTGTGAAACTGGATGAAAGCAGGACTTCCCTGCAAAATGCACGCTGCGTCTAGTTTGGCTTTTTGTTAAATAAATATAACGCCCCCTCAAAACAAAACCAAAGAACTAAACAATGTGGGGGTTTTTTTCTATACACAAAGCGTTTTGTACTGTACAAAAATGGGAGTACTTCACCAAGTGGGAGGGAAATAAATGTAAATATTTACACATGTACTGCAAAGAGCTGTTACTCACTCTAGGGACATGTATGCTGGTAGCTGTATAATTCCAGAACGAGCTCAGCGTACTGCGGGTGCCTTTGGTAGCCAGAAATAGTGCGCTCGTCTCCAGAAAGCATGCACTGCACTGAGAAGGGTAAAGAAAACCTGACATTAAGGGAACAGTTCTTGCCAGATTGGAAATTAAGTTCGCTGCAAACAAAACAGAGATTCAATAAAGCTAGAAGTGCTCGGGGCTTAATTATAGCAGCAGATGAAACTAGTAGGTTAGCATCCAGATTTTTTTCCGCTTTTCCATCATCTCACAAACTCTTCCAAAACGCAAATGTGTTTTGGACTGGTAAGCAAACCTGGAAGCACAGAGGGTTGCTATTTCCCCTGATGCAACTCATGCTTCATTGCCCCTTACACCCCCCAAGAAGAAAAGTTCACGCAAAGCTCGGGATGAGAGGGGCCACCCCAGCCAGTAACTCGGCTGCTTCAGTCGTGTCCTGGTGCAAATGCAGGACCTGCTACTTTACATCCCTCCGTACCGGAGCTCCTACGGACGGTTACAGGACACTGTTTTCAGAGTGACGCTTCTACTATGGTATTTAGATTGGTGACACATGAGTCCAAATGCAAATTAAAAATGGATTTAAAAATCTGTGCTACGTGTAAGGGAAGGAGGTCGACTGGATTCCCTTTCACATGGCAAAGTTCGACTCCGTTGACTCGTTGGTACTAACAGCTCAAGTCTGCAACTTAAAAGTGCTGCAAAAATCTGGAACCAAGTTCCAAAAGCTTCCTTATAAGTGAATTTCATTGTCCATTATAAAAATAAATCTGCCCATTCCGAAACTTCTCAAGAGAAGTGGTGTCTGGGGTAAAACCACGACAAGCGGCTACTCTTTTCTGTTACAATCACTTCAAAGGTGAGCTTGCTTTACACAAGCATCGGCGTGGTAACATTCACGTCTACTTTGCCAATCAGTTGACCATTTCTAATCAGCCATTCCTTTCCATTTTCCTACTGAAATAGAGGAAGGATTGCTTGTAACCGCAACCCCGAACTGCATCTGATAAGCTGCTTAGTATTTACATAACGTCCACACTGAAACTGCTAAGTGCATCACGTTGCACATAGGTTAAAAGTCATGCCAAACAATGCATGACTTGAGAGCAGCTTCAGCAGCTCTGAATCTTTATGGTGTCTGAATCTTTGTCTACTTCAAGCCACTTAATCTGCGCTATGGACATCAGGTACAGTAAACAGTTTGTTCAGCTTATAGAAAGACGGATTTAAGGATTTCAAATTCAGACAGCACTGACTCAGGTAGCAATGTTCAAGGACTTTTCAAAGTGCAGCTGAAGAGCTTATCAATACCACTGGGTGAATACTGCTCTACTGAATTGTGTTTTCTTTAGCCAATGCCAGGGGTTTTGTTTTAACACTGGTGTGACACTGTAACTGAAAAACCAAGCCTTCACTTAGAAAATTTCTGTAGACTAGTGCTGTCCAGGATTTCTTGTACAGAAATGGACATGCACATGATGCAGAGTAGACCCATTTTAAGTCCAGTGTTTTTGGGAAGCAGTACATGTATACATCTATATATATGTTAGCAGCTACACACAACATTTCCCCACCTCATCATCTACACAGCATACGTACAAGCGACAGTACATTCCCTAAGAGCCGTATCCACCTATTAGGAGCAGTAAGATACGGTATTGCATTGCAATAGCTCTCCTCGTTTCTGAAAGCATTTGAGCAAATGCATTTGATACGTATACCGTGGGCACACTGGGACTAACACGTATCAGCAACTGATGTTGAGTAATTGAAAATGCACAGCAGTGTCTGGTCTGATCTGTTAACACCGTCATCCATCTGGAATACAAGCCAAGCATTTTAAAGAAGTGCCCAGAGAAAGAAACAACCCAGAAGAAAACTGAAGGTGATGCTTAAGAAAACGTGGATCCCTAGCAGCCTTCTGCTTCCTGGCCTCCCCCTCACCTCCTGCAGAGGCTTTGCTGGATGCAGCCCCTGCCCACATCAAGGGTTTTGCTCACGTACAAACTCGGTGCAGCAGGCACATTCTCCTTAGAAGAACACGCTCGTACGCAGGACTTACCAAGCCTTTGTCACGCTTCTGTTGCTTTCCTGACCGTGCAGAAATATTGCTCCCTCTTCCCCCCCACCGAGGACATGTGAAAAACATTAACATATCTCAAATGCCTAGCAGACCTTGAAGTATCCTTGACAGAACTTTACATTTCCTGGGCAAATCCTGCAGTGACAGAAACCCTGTGTAATTGCATTTAAGCCAATGATGATACACAGATAATGCCAATAAAGTCAGGCCATCAGATTTCAATGTATATTAAATGCCTGCCTGAAAGCAGCATTAATAATGGAACAGATTTTATTATTTACTTCTAATTAGAACTCCTTGCTGATGCTAGTGAAAAAATGCACTTTCGAAAGAGAAATAGTCAGCAGTAGAAGGCATAGCATTATTTTCATTACAGGCTTGTGGCACATCTAGCTATTAAGACTGCTCCCTTCCCAAATCTGTTTTCAATAGCTTACAGTTCTGCTACACGTGGAAAGCTCCAGATGAAGCATTCAACGGCACGTAAATATTGTACTAACTGCTTATATTTTCGAATTAGCTTATTTTATCACCATAGGCAAACCAGCGTTTGTGTCTCGTTCAGGCCTACAATAACTCTGGTGATTCGATACGTGAACACTCTTCCAGACCGTTTTTGGAGAAGGTAAGTTTAATTTAAAAAGGGAATGAATTGTTTCCAAGAGGCAAGATTTTATCTTTCCTGTAAAAGTCATCAGTTCAACAAAGTTATAAATCACCGGAGAAAAATCCCACAGTGAGCATTCAGCAGAGCCTCAGACATTTAGCAGCTAAACACCTTGGCAAACCCCTCTGCCCCTGGCGTGCTGTAGCTGCTGCCGAGCGAGACCTCCCGGTGCCGCTCCCCACGCTGACCCGGACGGAGGCACACGCAAGGAGGACGAGACCACCCGACCCTCGTGCTCCTCAAGAGCTGGAGGAAGCTTGATGACGTTCTGCGCTCCGCTGACGTCTGCGGGGACGTGCGTGATGCCTGGGGCTGCCCTGGTGCCCCCTGCTCCCGGCTGGGGCGTGCGAGGGGCCCTGCCTCCCACCTGGGGAGCCCCCCCACGCTCCCACCCCAGGGAGCCACCAGCCCCCCCCTCGTGCCCTGACAGGGCGTGCGCCAGTGTGCGCGCACATCCGCGCGCGTGTCAAAAGCGGATGCAAACGGGAGCTGGGCTGTGAGGCCGAACGAGCAGGGACACGGTACTGCAAGCCAAGTCAAAGCAGAAGCTCGGAGAGACCAAACGAGTAAAAGCGCAGGAGGCCGCGCGTGGAAGACAGGACAAAAAGGGCAGGTAGGAGGCATCCAAAAAGAGAAGGGGAAAAAAAAACCCAAACAAATCAAAAGTAAGGACTATTAGGGAGCTTTGAGCAAGCACCCTTTACTTCCACCTTCATGTATACTCGTCCCTGCAACCCTGCAACACCCAGAAGATGCTCGGAGCCGACAGATGCTGCTCTCCCTGGTACCGCTCCCTCTCCTCTCCTGTGTGTGCCGCACCACCGACCCGCAGAGGGGCAGGTACGCTGCTTTGCAAAACTACCGCGAAAAAAGAGGCTGTGCAGCATTTCCTAGTTCTCTAGGGTCTGACTTTGCAACACAGCGGGGGTTTTTCCATGTACATTTTATGATTGTCCTTAGTTAAGTCAGCTTGGATAGATAAATGTCCTTAAAGTGTCTCTCAGCGCCATTATGTGCATGCTAAACAGGACTTGGCTTGTTTTACAAAATAAAGTGTGCTGGATGAGGTAGAGGCACATGACCTACACTAACATTTACTTCCCTCGGTTCAGCAACCATAAAAGCACCACTATGAGCACTTAAAAGTTTCTTTTGCAGCTAATATTGAAAGAGTTTATCATCACGTTGCAGAAATGCTTTAGGGAAAATCTCGCTCCGATAACCTTCTTGTGAGGTTTCCAAGAATGCTTTCAAACAACGAGTCGCTTTGAAATGTTCAAGAACGCAAATGTCACGTGGCTCCCAGAGGTGCCACCACACATTTTATCCCACCGGGAAGCTCCTGCTAAAAGAACCTGAAGTTCTGTGAGAAGTATTGCGTCTTTCAAGGTGAGAATATTTGGGACATCAAGCCTTGAAAGCAATCTGGCATCAATCCTCCAATCTGACAGCACGGATTTAGTTTGTAAACAAAGTTAACTTACGCAGTAAAGAGCATCTGGAGATGCCGAGGATCCCTCTTTGTTTCTGTATTTCTCAGGTGCACAGAGGTAACATAAACCTCAAGAACTACTGGAGTGACCACAGAGCAAAGATCAAATGAGCTCTTCATCTACAGAACCGGCACCGGTCAGCCGAAGCCACCGCAGCCTTCCCCAGAGGACCTGCCAGCAGGCACCGTCTACTTCCCCACACATTAATCGCCCCACCTCGCAATACCTGCTAACGGGACGCGGGCTGGGACCACCGACACACCCAACGCAGGGACCTACGCATCCGTCCGATGGCTACATTCTTTTTAAACCACTCGTGTGATTTGAAACAGCAGCCTAAAAGGATTTTTCAGAGCTCACAGCCCTCCGTCTCTGACGGACATCACGGCAGGACACCACGGAGGGAGAGAAGCCTCTTCTCACAACTCTCAGCACTTTTTAAAATGGCTGCTCGCACACACGCCAGCATTGTCTCGTGAGCCCTCATTGTGTAAAGTCCTATGGCTTTGGCTTTTTAATTAAAAAAATAAAGAATAATGAAATAAATAGTTTATAATAATGAAAAAGTTAGGGCACTCTATACTACTTGGGTTTTGCCCAGCTCTTAAAGGGGATAAGTTTACGCACAAGTTGATGGGAGTCTTCTCCAAGTAAAAATCTCAGTGTCCATCCACCATTTATCTGCACTGTAAGGTACAAAACCTCACCAGAGCAAAAACTGAGCAGTGTCCTGTTGCAAAGTATCCCGGCACGTAATTGCGCTTAACCTAAACCATGTGTTCCTAAAAACACCAACAACACTGAACAATGAGACCAGCCCCACATCCAAGGGCATTTAGGAACGAGGAGACAACTGAAGTGACGTGCTTGGTCGTCACCATGCTACAGATTCAACTTTGTCATCATTGCTTTTTGGCATGATGCAGTCTGAATTCCCTCCTGTTTTGTGAACAGCTGAACTGCGTTCCCTTACAAAAGAAATTAATATGGCAGCCTGTGTACTTCTGCTTTAATCTTAAAACAAAAGCAGTTTTTCTATCTTTAGTACAAGCATAATAAAAGCACCAAAAAAGCACAGATGGTTTGGATTTTCTTTGCAGAAAGCAAGAGAGAAGACTGACATCTCAACTGTTTACGTAGCCACAACCCATTACGTGGCCACAGCAAACCAGGGGGGACGCAGTAAGTACCTCTTTGTCAGCATCTCCGATACGGACTGCTCTCCGTCAGGTTTTATCAAAAGCATAAAGCAACTTTCTGCTCAAAGATAAATGCTTTTGTTCATACAGATTTAATTTATTGTTTATTGTTAGTAAAACACTTAACAACAGCCACACTAATGCCAAACAAATTAATTTTGGTAAAGCTAAAGCAAACACTACCATTATGTTTAGGAAACACAGAACAAAACCCTTGAAAACCCAACATTAAAGGGGTTATTTATGGTCATTGCTCAGCCCTCCTGCCCCCATCGTTTGGGCATTAGAAAACTCTGCGCTGCTCACTTGCAAACACCCCAACTTCTGACAAAAAGTGGTATGCACTGGTAGCCAGAAAGTTCATTTTGCAGGAATAATACAGTCAGCTTGGTCTGGCAGTCAGGTTGGGGTTTTTTGTTGTTGTTGGGGCTTTTTTGTTTGGTTGGTTTGTTTT
>VXBL01006293.1:634-32592 GCA_013400195.1 Aramus guarauna | reverse complement strand
TTTTTTTTTTTTTTACACCAGAACAATCACATTCTCTCCTAAAAAAAAAAAAAGTAAAGGGGTGGCAGAAAAAGGTTGGGATATACTGTGATAATCAGAAGGTTGTGACTTTTGGTGTATGATCACTCAAAAAACCAACTTAATTAATTTTGCATAGTAGCATCCAAAGGCTGTCCTTGCCTGAATTTCTACACACAGAAACTAGACTTACAGCCTTGTTAAAGCTGGTGTGGTGCCAAGTCCTGATTAATAATCACAACAAATGCAGATTTTTATTTCTGTTACATATTTAAGGTGAGTGGCCCATGAGTCTACCATGGATTTCAGCCGTGTTACGAGTTGCATGTGCTGTAGATAATGTTGAATAAACATTATTCTTGTTTCTGTGATGGGAGAAGAGCAGCACTGAGACACAAAATAGTGCTCATGGAGAACATAAAATCTCTTGCTACTTGGTTTCTGTTATTGTAAAGCAGCAGCTCAGCTGCACATAGAGGACCACGTAAGAGCATCCCTCTTTTTTTTTTTTCCTCCCGCTCCATCTTCTGATAAACTGCTTTTCATTTTAAACGCTGCAAATGCCTGCAGAGCTGTTTGCCCTTTTACCTCCGAAACCCCGAGCCAGATGGTTCCCATGTTTACAGCGAGCCCAAGGCAGTTCAAACGCGGGGTATGTTGACTCAAATGCACAGGGAGAGGGCAGAGGGGGGCGGGAGGGAGAGCGCTAGCACCCCAGGTGGGCAAGGGGGAGCAGGGGATTGGGAAACAGCTGGGAGAGGACTCCCCAGAGGTGGTAAAGGCAACAGAGAGGACTTGAACGTTTAATTCAAAACCCAGTGACAGCAGTGGGAAAACTTCCACCCACTCCCTTGGGGTCTGCATCAGACTTGGCCATCAGAAAACCCAAGGTGCTGCTGTTTTTCATCTTCTCAAGCAACAGGAACGCCCTCACGCTGACAGGTCCAAGGGCACAAACACCCCGCGCTTTCCAGAGGGAAGAAGGCTGGTGCGAGGGCATTGCTCTTGCACCTCCTCTGGTACCTGCCCACCAGAGCCTTATGGCCCTTAAGCACAGGGGCGGGAGCGATGACAACTTTGAAGGCAACATCCTCAGTAATAAGGAATATCTACCACAACCACCAGGGCAGGAGACAAAGGGCTCTTTCACGTTAATGCAGCTGCTGCCACCAGCCCGCCGTCCCAAGAGGGAAAACTTGAGGCAAGCAGCTGGCCATCACCCCCGGCAGGACAGCACATTGCGGTGCTCGGGCACAGCTGCCACTCCCCTCGCTCAGCCCACCAGGGGTAAGTCTAAAGCTCAAACGGCATGAGCACGCAGCACTGCGTAAGAGATCGCCTACCTGTGCTATACCATGCAATATGCTCGGAGCAAGGTGAGCTGAGTGTTTTGCCTCAGATTCCTGTATGTCCTCAGCCACTTCACCTATGTGTTAGAGAAGGCTGAGGTTGGCAATGACCTCTGGAGTCCAACCTCCCTGCTCAAGCAGGGTCACCTAGAGCTGGTTGCCCAGGACCACGTCCAGATGGCTGTTGAGTAACCCCAAGGATGAAAGACTCCATAACCTCTCTGGGCAACCTGTGCCAATGCTCAGTCACCCTCACAGTAAAAAAGTGTTTCCTGATGTTCACAGGGAACCTCCCGTGTTTCAGTTTGTGCCCACTGCCTCTGGTCCTGCCACTGGGCACCACTAAAAAGAGAGTGGCTTCCTCCTCTTCACACCTTCCCTCCAGGTATTTATATACATTGATGAGATCCCTCCTGAACCTTCTTCCAGACTAAACAGTCCCAGCTCTCTCAGCTTTTCCTCATAGGAGAGATGTTCCAATCCCTTTATCATCTTCGTGGTCCTTCATTGGACCCTGTCCAGTATGTCCACATCCCTTCTGTATGGGGGAGCCCAGAACTGAACACAACACACCTGGTGTGGCCTCACCAGTGGTGAGTACAGGGGAACGATCACTTCCCTTGAGCTGCTGGCCACACTCCTAATGCATCTAACACAAATACCAACAGAAACCTCGTGAGATGCAATACCCCTGAGTTAATGCAGGACCCTGGAAGAAAGAATCACCAGCCCACAAAACCACCTCATTCAGTCTGACAATTGCTGTTTCATGTTTGAGTATTTTTTTGTTATTAGTGGAATCACTCTGGCATAAAACAGAAGGACTACAAGGTTGTCCAGCTCATAGCAAATTTTTACTTCATTGGGAATTTCTGCCTTGACCTAATAACCCCAGAGAAGCAAGGCACAGCAAAGCTTCCCCCACCAGTAAATAGCCACAGTTTTGTTCACAAATTGTAACGGGTTTAATTAAGGTGGCCACTGACACCAGCAAGCTCTGGAGACCTGACAGCTCAAGGGGTGCAGGTACGTACTACGGTCATCAAGCAGCAAAGGGAGTTTTGCCCCAGACCTCCCACCACCCAGGGAACTGCTTTTGCCAGCCTGCTGCTGGGCATTAAATGTCTGTACTGGTCAGCCTGCATCTCCTCCTAGATGAATTTGATCCATCTAAATGCACACATAAACAGCAAATAACCTCTGTTTGTCAAAATGCAGTCAAGTTCTTCAAGTGCTTCAGGACAACCAAACTCCTGTTGTTCTGCCGGTTTATTATTCGCCAAAATCTCTGAGTTTGAGTAACGTGAAGGTTTAAGCTTTTCATTGCCCTTGAAAGAACATAAACATTAAGCCACAACAAAATTTGCCAAAACCTCAGCATTCAAAATAGCCTCTCACAAGGAAGAGAATGTTTGCCATCTTGAAATTAAATAATTAATCCTGATTATATTTTTTTCCAGCTATGAAGGGGAAAAAAAGCAGCCTGTACAGAAGCATTCACTTGGTTGGGCTAGTCCTAAAAATAAGCTTTTTAACGAAGTAGAAAGGGTTTGATTTAAACAAGTGTACATTGTTAGGGGTCAATAGCTGCTATTCAGGGGAGGCTGGAACAATGCAGTTCACAAAGCCGGAGGCATCTGAAATGCAAATACAACGTGTTCCCTGGCAAGGTACCTCAACAATACAGTATCTGTGCACTGTGCCTTCCGTCTGGCGGAGGGAAAAAACAAAAAAGCCTTGGCAAAAAGATCACTTAGGAGCTGCGCAGGTTACAGCCACCTCCTGTGCCCAGCTAGCTCTGCAACTGGACTGCAATCCCTCCGCGATGCGTTAGTGACACACAAGTGAGAGGTTTGAGAGCAAAATCCTCACCGGTAGTTAATTTATGGACAAGACTTGTCATACAGGACTCACTTGAGGAAGGACTCCGCTCAACGCACAGGGTGGCACATTATATTGATCAGGACCTGTTTGGGGGGAGAAGCCTGGTAACTTGGCTACTGCGGAGCTCTCCGACAAGCCATCTAACACGCTGCTATTCGGTGAGAAGGGGGAAAGCAAAGCCACGGAACACTTAAAGCCCAGTGGTTTTTATTTCTGCAGAGCGAGGCTGTAAAAATACTTGGAATAGCATTTACAGGAGAAGGACCATATGCCATCATTTCCATAGCAAATAAATTTCTCCTGACTGCAAAAGAGAAAGGAAATCGGTTTGCAAGTCTCACAGCTGCAAGACCACCTGGAGAAGTCCCTAGTCCTTCTACCTTGCAGATTTTACAGCTGAAAATGCAAACACTACCTCTTACCCTCCTCTGTATTCTGTTCTTGGAGATGGTAGAAGTCCAATGTTTTCTACTTTCCTTTGGACATATACACTGGAAATCACAAAATTAGCTAAGAACTTTATCTCAACTAAGTAAAATGGTGAATCATTTGCTGCAAAAGTGTAATTTACAAGCTAGATTTTGGATGCATAGAGGTGGTACGCTGAATAAAATAACTGCACATTAATAGCATTTATATATACAGTATATATCTCGTATATATGAAAAACAAATATTGTATAATGACTGTGCTGTCATCCAAGTGAAAATGCTACTCAGTCACATGTTATAATGTAAAATCCAATCGACTCAAAGCAGTTGATTCATAGCAGTTAAAACTGCTTTAAATTAGGAGCAATGAACACAGATTATGCTGCATCTGCATTCAAAAAGCATTTCACTACTAGGGCTTGGCAAATCAAAAGGAACAATAGTCAATATGTATTTGGAGAACCTTTTGTTCATGCAGCACAGTAGCTTGGCTCCAAATACAAAGTTGGAGAGGCAGGAAGAGATGTCATTAACTAGGTCAAGCTGGACATAGCTTTTTAATGGAAAAGATAACCAAAACCACATTTATCTTCATTCCTCCTCTCTCACACACTGATCACAAGGAGGGCCACAGCAAGAAAGAAGCTATCCAGACAAAAATGCAACTTTGCTGATTTCATATTAATGAACAGTTTTGCTTCTGAAAACTTGCCTCCCATTGTTAGCTTAGGGCTACCGAAAACACTTCAGTTTAGGTATTCAAAAACCGTAACGGGCCACGTGCTTGCCTGGCCGGACTACTCAGGGGCAAACTCATGAAGGTCACCGGAAGCAGGATGTCCCTCACCAACTTCAATCAAAAAATGAAGCGTTCAGCCTCTTAAGCAGAAAACGGGACCTGTTCTTCCATGCCTAAGTCCAGGGAAACAAAGAAGTAGCAATGGTCGTTTGCCTGACGTATTACTCTAATTCAGAGTACTGATGTAGATCCCCTCCTTCACAGTGCCCAGCTTCCCCGCGCTCGTCCACAAAAGGCGTCCACAACAGCTGGATGGCAGTGGTGGCTGAAATACAAAAACTACTACAAAAGTCTGTGTGCCCTACCACCACACAACCTATGAAAGGGAAATAAATTAATATTCCAGAAACCACCTCAAGATAGTGCCACTAACGGGCTCTGTTTCTCTCCAGCCATTCTGCACCCCCTCCGCCAACAGTCAGAGAACCAGCACTTTTTGGCCAGGGATGGCGGGGTGCCGAGGAATGGATGGAGTTACGGAAAAGGACCAGTGGGACCCTAAGTCTCTGTAGGCAGTGAGAGAAAGCGCAGCTTTGGAAGGTACTTGAGCATGTAATCTAAATTTCAGTACTTTAAACTCAACTTCATGAACTGACTGTGCATTTAAAATCTAGGCACATACTTAATCCAACTGAACGGGATAAAATTAATTTTCAAAACACAGCACTAATCACAATTTCCTCAGAGAGCACAGGAGTAAACTACTAACACCCTTCTCTCAATTTATTTAGTTCTGCCTCCTGAACAGTACTGCTTTGCTTTACTCTTTTAAAGCAGAACAAAGCCACGAAGATGTTTCCATGGGATATAAGGTCAGTTTAGAAGGGTTAGTTTCCTGCAGAACAAAATCTCCTTGAACATGAGATGCTTCTGTTGTGTGTCCATCCCCCACACCAGATCAAAGCTCCAGCTCCCCTGCTCCTGAGGTCTGCACAACAGCTGCTGATTAACCTTGAACAGGCTCCATCTCCTTCTGTTTCAGTAATTGGAGATAGTGCAGTGCCGACGATGGCATACCACTTTTAAAACAAGAAACTGGATTAAAACATATATTATTACTGACTTGAGAAGGAACTAGAATAAAATGATACCTTCTCCAGCCCTTTGAAAGCATCAGCACTTCTTATAAGATCACTGCTTCAAATAATATGGCTTTTTTTAATTAAAAAAAAACCCAGAACATTTTATCTGAAAGTTATTCCCAACACAAACAGCACACAGACATTAGCCTTTATATATGCAGGTGGACGAGCACGCTCCTCCCCACCTTCTGCTGCTGAGTGTGAAGACAAACATTGCTAACAGACCTTGCTCAAAAGCAATTGCTAGAGCTCTGAAGACATGGTTGCCAGCTCCTGAGGACGATGAAGTTTCCACACCACTAGGAAACAAAAGCTTTATCATTCTCTCAATGGCAAATCTAGCAATGAGATGCAATCAAGTCTTTTCAGGAGAGTTACCAGCATTGCTACAGCCTGAATTATGACTTTCATGAGAAAGATTCAAACGTTACCTTTACGTTTTGACAAAATTTGCAAAATACCTTTTTTTTTCCCCTTCAAGGCCGCCCCACCTACACCATGGTATAATGGTTGGAAAAACATGGCAATACAAGAATTTGGAAGGGCTACTGTCATTATCAGTTGCAGTCAAGCTAGACAGGCTGCTAGGGAACAACAGCTCTCTCTTGTGCCTGCAAATTTAGGTAAAGAAATAACAGTTTCCATGCATTCAAGTCAGTGGCATTTCTGATTAATTCCAAAATTAAAAATCAGTGCATCAAGTACTACTTGGTGACTGACTGTGAATAAAACTGCAAAAGTGAGAAATCAGGGGAGTGGGGAACACTTATGGCAACTTTCCTCTATTTACTGGATCCACAGTTTCAGGTCCTGCTGTACACCATCAGCGGGTACCACAGACTCGCCCGGCACGGGACATCGCCTCCACTGCTCTCTTCCCCTCCACCTTATCTTGGGGGGGGGGCAACTTTAATCTGTTAAAACTCAGTAATGAAGACAAGCAATTAAAAAAGACAACACATGAGTGAGGAGAAGGAAGAGAGGACAGTTACTGATGACAGCGGGGAGATATAAGAGCTTGGGGCCACTGTACACCTTTCCATCACTGTCTATATTGAGGCAGGGGGTAGAAGCGGCTGGGCAAATGACAGACCTCCTGGTACATTCGTGGTCATCTTAAAAATGGCATGTAATTCTCCTTATTTTAATTCCTAAAGGGGAATATGCAATATCCTCACAAAAACCTTAAAACTTACTCTAAGAACCAAACAAGCCTCAACTCTGCCTTCACAGCTCTCAAAAGAAGTTGCCGTTTTGTCTCTGAGGACAGCACAATTTTGCTAGGCACTCGTATTTTTCCAAAACCACAATTTTTTATTAATTAATCATTACTACAAATGTAAAAGAAAAAACAAAACCCAAACCCCTAATTAAACAAACAACCCACAATAAAAACCCCAAAACTTTGCTTCCTTAAAACCAACTGAATTTAATCGATCTGTATACATGCACATACCCCAATTCTTCATCCATGTGAACCGAGGGGGTTTTTAACCTCATTGGATATTTTAACGAAGGCAAAACAGAGGAAGGACAGTGCACATACAAGCAGCAGGGGGAAGAGAGACTCTACTCTAAAAACCGTTCACCAAAGCCTACAGCAATATAGCAAGGGTAGTTATCCCAGCATGACTGCCCAAACAAGCCAACTTAAATCACCATTAGCTTCTGCTAGCATAGCCTTTTCCATATCGTCTAGTAAGTTGTTACACTGCCATGCAGCTCTATCACTGACTCGGGGCCAAGAGGACAGCCTGCCAAAATGCCTGTAGCTCATCCACCACGCTTGGTTGGGCTTGGCAGTCTTCAACCCAAAAGGTACCAGCTTGGCAACTTTATGCTTATGCAACATGACAGGTTTATAAACTCACATCAAGGTGGAGAAGTATTCCTAAATCCAGATGTGTGAAGTCATACTCACACCTTTTTCTCATTCCCTCCTTCAGCAACCCTCTTGGGACTGACCTCTCAAAGACGAATGAGGCAAAGCGATGATAGAAATATCTTCATTTTCTACACTACCCTCCTTATTGGGGCTCAGCAACACAACTTTGCTGCTCGTAAGAAACTTTGCCCTTAAAACCTTCCAGGTACCGAATTTGTTATCTGCCACAGGTTGCTAATGGTCTGAAAACCATTTTTTGTAAGTGTTGTGAAACACTTGAGTGTTTTCTTCCACCTTCCTCTTGCCTCTCCTGTCTGAGCAGGATGCAAAGCAAAGGCCAGGGGAGTGGACTCACGAGCACCAACCATGTGGTATGGGAGAGACCAACCACTCCGAAATGAGGTTTGAGATTGAACTTGAAAGATGTTTCTTATTCACCTTCTTCGAAGCCCATGGAGAGTCTTGTTTGCAAAATGGGGACTCCTGCTTGCAAAGACAGACATTCAGTCTCATCATGAAACATTTAGTTAGAAGGAAAATCTTAAATTTCAGTACTTAAAAGCTGATTAACAGGGAAAAAAAGGCATTTCTTTGAAAAACGGGTCCTGAAAAGAGGCATTTTGCACTTATTTTCATGGGACATCATTAGGCTCATCAGTGAAGGAACTGTCCAGGTTCTACAGTGTACCTGGACACGGACTTTTTAGAAGAAAAGGTAATACAGCACACCTATACAGTACTAGTTTTTCCACAGATACTAGTTGCACTATACAAGCATGGATATGCCTCATCTAAAGTGACATTGTACTGGCTCAGCCCAATTTGAATTTGCAAAGCAAATGAAATTTCTTAGCAAGATACATTTTCTACCATTGATTGCTTTTTGCTAGGCATCTGAATTTATTCTGGTAGTATTTATCAAAACCTTCTTGCATCAAGAAGTATGATCAGTAAAATGCCAGTGCTGCACCTGAAAGCACACAGGAGGAACTGAATTTAGCAAAAGGCAAGGACTATTCCTGGTTTCTAGGAGGCTCAGTGTTGTCATTTTTTCTTTCTTTTTCTTTCCCTTCTCATGCCAAACAAGCAGGCAATTTCAGGAAAACTTATCTTTATTGGCATTCTTGTGTGAAACAGATGATTCGTATTAAGCAGTAGATTGTGCAAGGTAACAAGCATTCTTCAAAAACACTCCCAATAGTAACACCACAAGTTTTATTTCGCAAGTTACTGGTATCAAAGTAGAAAAGGTTCTACTTAGCTCTTCCATATTGTCAATTTTCATGACCCTTTTACACGTCTAACAACATTACAGGTTTGTTGGGGTTTTTTGGTTTTGTTTTCGTTTTTTTTTTGCTTACATCTCCCTGCAACTTAAAAATATCAGTTTACATATGAATAATTTTCCTGGGTTAGAGTAGGGATGGGCAAGAAGGGAAAATATTTCCAGTCTTAATTGTTGCAGAAAACAGCTATAAGATCAGAGCCTTAAGACAAAAACAAACTCACCCAGTTAGCCCACATTCTTTACAAGTATTTTTTTTTTCTTTTCCTTTCTCTCCCCTCCTCCCGCCTTCTTCAAAGCTCCACATTTTCTCTGAATCACAGAATGGTTTAGGTTGGAAGGGACCTCAAAGATCATCTAGTTCCAGCCCCCCTGCCATGGGCAGGGACACCCTCCACTAGACCAGGTTGCCCAAAGCCCCGTCCAACCTGGCCTTGAACACTGCCAGGGAGGGGGCAGCCACAGCTTCTCTGGGCAACCGGTTCCAGTGCCTCACAGGGAAGAATTTCTTCATTATATCTAATCTAAAACTACCTTCTTTTAGTTTAAACCATTACCCCTTGTCCTGTCACTACAGTCCCTGATAAACAGTCCCTCACCATCTTTCCTGTAGGCCCCTTCAGGTACTGGAAGGCCACAATTAGATCTCCCTGGAGCCTTCTCTTCTCCAGGCTGAACAACCCCAACTCTCTCAGCCTGTCCTCATAGGAGAGGTGCTCCAGCCCTCTGATCATCTTTGTGGCCCTCCTCTAGACTCGCTCCAACAGATTTAATTCCTAAAATTAAAATTCAGGATTTTTGAAAGACACTGTTCACACTTTGGTGCTATAAGAATTTGCAATGCTGTCTTCCAAGGCTAATAAGTGTGAAAAGGAGGGAGAAAAGAGAATAATGGACCAGTCAGCCCACAGTTCTTTTACTCATTTATTTCACTGATAGAAACATTGATTATTGAAAATAGAAAAAATTTAACTATCAGGTCATAACTGCTTTTCCTAAGCTGTATTGATTCCCTACCATTGAATTTGCAATAGATGACTCAGTAGACTTCATTTCTCTTTGCAGCTCCCCTTTCACAATATAATCACTATATATCTCTAATTTCACCACAGGAATACAAAGTACGTAATTGCACTGAATTATTTCTTTACATTGTTAGTTCATGCTTCAAGGGGGGTTGTTTTGGTTTTGGGTTTTTTTGTTGTTGTTGTTTGGGGCTTTTTTTAATCAATCTCATTTGGCAAGCTAAATGGGGTTTGCCAGAACCCCTTCCTGACTTTGCCCAACTACCATGTCCTACAGACGTCAACAGGACTCTGCACATGGGTAAACATCTGTAAAATAATGACTTATTATGGTTAATACCCAATGGAATGTAGAAGCCAGGAGGAACATACGGAAAACACGGCACAGCTGGTAAATTAGGATGCACTGCTGGACCTGTTCAGTCGCATTTCCAACAACCGTTTACCCTTGCCTTTCTGAAGGCCCACCTGGCCGCTCCGACCCCATGCCGAGGAACAAACCCCACTCACACTTTGACCACAAGCAGTTGACATGTCGGGGCTGTACCGAGCTTCGCAGACAAGAGCTCAGGTCCCCCATTCCCACAAGCCACAGCGATGCACTCACTACCACCACCCATTTGACCCCCCTTCCTACGTTCTGTTAGAAATCAGGGGCAACGTCCTGCATCCAGGACGAGCACCTCTTGGCCACACCAGCCCTGACAGCTCCGCAGCCTGCCCCTCGCACACGTCATCCCTCCGGGCGCGCAAAGGGCAGCGGCACCACAGCTCAAAAGAACAGGAGCCCAGAGAAGCTCAATGAAGAATAAACATATGCCATGTTGACACCCAGCTGGGAAAATGTGGTTTTCTGGCCTGCAACAAGTGACTGCAGCAACCTGGTAGCAGCAGTGCTGAGGCCGATTTGGGAAGCTCGGGCAGAAGTTATCAGACTTGCAGCATCCCACAGAACGAGTCCAGCATGGGTTACAAAACAGCTTGAGGTAGTGGGGAACCAGTACTTCACACCCGGGCCCTAACCACGCTTAATTAATCCTTTAAATCCTTAAAAATCCAGGAGCTAAGCATCTTGTACCCCTCCATGTCCAAAGCCCTCCTATGATGCCTGGCCTTTACAATGAGGTTTGGAAGATGGGATGATCTTTCCCCAGGGCAACACACGGACGTGTCGACAAATGGCAGGCAGCATGGCACCCATCTGTGCTCTCCCTCTTTACCTTTCGCACTTCGGGTGAGCGCAGAAAAAGCCAATCCGAAGTCCTAAACTGCAAGGCGAGCGTTAGCGGCTTCCCACACTAATTTGTATGCTACAAACCACAATAATCACCGAGCAACTCCAAATTGCCTGTCTGGAGATGGCCTGATGAAAACACAACCAATTAAAACGTAATGGCATGCTTTATCATTAAAGGGCAGAGACACGGCTTATTCCCATGCCCCTCCCGCCGTAGAAACGCTGGCAGCTGGCGGCTCAGGGCTCGCGCACGCGGGGAGCGCGGGGGATGCAGAGGAACGCTGCTCTGCCCGAGCATCGGCTGAGCTCTGCCTGGCTCCTCGCGCAGCGGGCGCACGGCCAGCCTCGCCGCAGGCACCCCTCTTTCAGCAGGGAGGACATGCACTCCAAACAACAAAAAAACACCACGCACACCCCCCGCCCTCCCTTCTTTAGGGATAACTCAGAAGGACCGTTTGCAGTTTTTATGGCATGTGATATCCAACACCTTCTGCCCTCCGACTTCCTGTAGGTCACCGCCTTGCATACGGCAACGAAATGCACGTCTTCAAAAACCAGAAGTGAGCAGGCAACGGTATTTTAATTAAATCCTAGCAGCGTGTTAAAGCACTCGCAACCCACTAAGTAACATGTATTATGATTCTATGCAGAAAGGGGCAGGCGTGTTTGCTGGAGAGTTATGGGAGCTTCAACCAACCAACTAAAGGAGCAGTCAGGGTATGGACTTTTTTTAAATAGATGCTCTCTATTTTCAGAAAGGAGGAGAAAAGAAAAAGTCTTAGAGTGACCCTCAGTTAGGCTCCCTAGCAGACCTGTAAAGAGGCCCACAGGTCTACACAGATAGAAAAAAGTTTATTCCCCTTTCCATTTACTTTAGAATTAATTTGCTGTCACAGCAGCTGAAAAAAATGATACTGACAGGACCCTCTGGAATTACTGTACCTGTCTACAACCCTAAAGAGATGTGCTTTCTTCTGCTTTCCTGAGCCTTGCTTTCTTTTGTCCTGCCTACTCCCATCAGTAGTCGAGGATGCCTGGGAAGAATCACCCCCTGAGGCTGCTCTTGGGTCTGGAGCAGGCGGGAGGACTGGCTGTCAGCAGCAGCTCTTCCCTTCTCCTGCTCCTCCAGTGGTTACCTTCTCCTCCTTCCCAGGTCAGAAACTCAGGAAAGACTCCCAACAAATTTTAACACTTCGCTGTGAACCAAGATGTAAAACAAGTAAAATTTAATCACTGTAGTATTTCAATGTAGAAGGACTCCCATCCCCTTGGAATATGAAGATAATATATCAAACTGTAGAGGATAAAAACCTATAACCTTAAATAATTTATTGTTCAATTCAAAATTCATTCAGTTTTTAAATAACTCATAAACAGGATCTAATCTACCAGCCCAGAAACAAACACCAAAGTGTCAGTAAATATGAAGCAGCCACTTAGCAGTTGCTTCTCAAACTGCAATCAAATGTTTTTAAACAAAAATCAATTGCAACAGGCATTTGAAAACACCTAATTCACTTCCCCAACGCGGAAGCGGAACAGGGACCTTTGGGAAGAGGGAAAATTAGGAGGCGGTAGTGGAAGAGAAATGGCCTCTCACTCAGCTGTTGGACGGTGCAAGCAGAAGACTTGCTGATCTCCACTTTCCCAGAGGCTGCACCAGTGCCATTTTACGCTACTGTAACGCATACAGAAGGTGCGACTTCGTAGAAAAGAGAATTTGGGAGCTATACCAGAAGCAAAATTAGCAACAAAGCTTATATTTTAGGTAAAGTTAGAAAGCCATGAAGTTCAGATAAAAGGCAGCCTTTCCCGCATGTGCTTTGAACAGTTTTGCACTTTATCGGCTTTAAACTTCTCTCAGGGATGAGGTGATGCTTTACGTGGCAGAGCCCCGACGCTGCCGATCAATACCAATGGTATGCAGCAGTTGCAAGGCAAAAAGGCAGCCCAAAACACTGCATTCATTATATTCAGCCTCTCAAGGTCACAACCCCCTGAAAAGCAATCTCCTGCTTTTGCTTAGTCCACTACTTCTCCCTGACCAGATACGTTTCCTTCCAGTAATGCTACTCTTATTAGCATACACGCTGTGATTTTTCTGCAGTTGTGCAACTATAAAATGAAGCATTCACAGGGAGAGTCACCTGAGTCATTCTGGCTCAAGTAATTTATTCTTGTATTGGGATTTTTTTCAAATATATTACATATAATAAAAAATACAAAAAAGTTACTAATTTTAAATTAATTCACCAAACTGCCAGAAGAGAAGACCTTTAGTAGAAAACCCAGAAATGAAGCACATATATATATATATAAGCAACCCTTCTCTTCTCCTGTCATGAATATTCTCACACCATACACTGGACTGAACCCAGCAATTCCATACTGCTTCCCATCTCGCATCTATAGACAAATCCCCAAGGCAGGTCATACAAAGCAGCTCACAGGACGCTAGGATGTACAATAACATCCTCATGGCTAGTAGCAACTTTCCAAAGAAGCTTAAAATCTGCACTCCACCTTTCAACAAAAAGGTGCGGCACATTTCCCCACTTGCAGGCACACCTAGAGATTTGACGCATTCTCATTCTTTGTGTTTATGACAAGGATGAACATTTCCTGCATCACTCTGGCACTGATTTTTCTTTTTTTTTTTTTTTTCTTCAGTGCATGTTTACATGGGTTGGTAATTGTTACCAGGAAAAATGACTACCTTAACCTAGTACTTGTGGCAGGAGCAGAAACACAGAGCATTTGCTTCCATAATTTTTATTTTTTTTTTGCATGCACGCGTGTTTTACTGTACTGCAGGTTGATAGATTTAATCCAAAACTATACCACAAAGCAATTAGAACAGCTTAACCAAACAGAAGTGACTTAAAGCATTAATACCTGACAAAATGGGCATTTATCCCAGAAATAAATGAGAAGTACGATGAAATGCATCTGGGCTGAGACTCTGTTCTAGATTGCTATGTCCAGTATGCGAGAGCTTAATAAAACCAGCGTTGAACAGCTGCATGGCTCTTGATGGGCAAAGAACATTGAGCCAAACGATTTTGATTACACATTGTAAGCTTCCAAGGAGTTGCATCATTCATATATCAAGGCAGGAACCCCATGCACCCAAGCTCTTCCCGTTAGCCAAGGGGAGTAGCTCAAGCAAGAAGCAGAGTGTCACCGCAGCAGAGAGGGAGATTTCTCCCCCCACCACCACCCCTCCAGGAGCAGGTTTGAAGTCAGACCTACTGTTTACTACTAGGCTGAGATGCTAAACTCCTTTTTTGTTTGTTTTTTTTGGTTGGTTGGTTGTTTTTTTGGTCTAAATCCAGGGAGGAGATCCCATTTCCTTCACACAAAGACCTGCCAGCCGTGACTAGCAGCCGCATTTCCCCCAGCCAGGAGCTGCCACAAGCGCCGGCTGCGGAGAGCTGCGCCTCCCCGGATTGGAACTGATGCGAGGCCACGCAAAGATGTGGCAAGAAGAGAGCTGCTTTGAGACAGATACTCAAAAGTGAACCCCAGCAGACTTCAAGGCAGGTGAAAACAATGACATGAGGATGGAGCCCTAAGGGGCATGAGGTGTATTTGCATGGGAAGCACAAGTATCTTTCTGGAGAGGTTGGGATGTAGGAACAGGCGGAGGATCGTGCTGCTAGCAAGAGCATACCTCAGAGCAGGCACCTCTTTCTACTCTGTCCATCTCCTCTTCAAGAAGTCGTCGTATTTCAAAACACACTATCCAATACCATAGGCTATATATAGATTAACACATACCTCTAGCAGGAAACAGATAGACAACGTACATAAACCACGCAGCGACTTTAAGTCTGACAAAAGCACGCTTTTCTCCCATAAGGAAACTGCTCCAGTAGACTCACACATCCCTGCTCTGCCATTCCCACCTCCCTCTACCCCCCCCACCCCACCACCCAAAAAGTGTGCTGGAAGCTATGAGTCAACACACCAGACAACAAGCTTTCACAAGCAATCCTTGTTGACCCTACAGCCCAGGGCACCACAATTTTTCCCTCAGCTACCTCTGAAAGTATGTCTACTCAGGAGCACGAACCTTTACATGGCAATTTATTTTACTTGGCAGTGAATCAAGTCAACCAACTCTTTTGTCAACCTAGACAATTCCACGAACATCTACTTCCCACAGCGTGGTGCAGATCCCTAGTTCACGAAACCTAGGAGGACTTCATTAGCTTGCCATCACAAAGATGTTGCTTTAAATTATTTATAAAGAAGGTGACTGCACAATAAGTCCAAGTCAAATTTGCAGGGTGCTGAAATTAAAATTTAAGTGTAGCACTCCAAATGCAATATTACTTACTGATTCTTGCCTGCCCACAGAGGTGCTTTTTCTTAAATAAAGGAACCCTAAAAACAGAAATGAAAAAGGAAAAAAAGAAAAACAAAAACCCAACCCCGAAGTGTATGGACTTCATAGTATCCAAATGCCTGCACAAGCTCAGACTGGAAATTTTCCATGACTGCTTGACATAGTGCTATTAAAACATATTTAATCTTACACAATCACAATCAGATTTTTATAACACTAAAGAACGCCAGCCTAAAACAAATATAAATTTCTTCCTTTGCCTAAACACAGCCAGCATCTTTTACTACTTTTCAAACTGGTAATAAAGTCACTACTCATATTACTATACTGCGAGTCAACAAAACAGCTATTTGTTGGGTTTGGGTGGTGTTTTTCTTACTAACTCTTAGGTGAAATGAAATGACCAAAAACACTGTTGAAAAACAACTTTTCCACAAACGCTGAAGCATTGAATTGTGCAAAGAGAAGCTTACATGGGCAAAGTACTGTAGAACAGAAGAGGATTCAAGAAAGCCTCCTCAGGCAGAAAGAGCACGTGCTTGATTTCAGCTGATGTGAACAAGATGCCCATCCAAGAATGAATGAGTGCTTCTTCAGCCCAGACTTCCTGTGGATAAAGTGCTCAAACTCAGTCACCTGGAGGGGTACCTGTCCCTACTGAATGACTCTTAGAAGTGTCATTTTTAAAAAAAAAGTAAATATTTTTAAGCATGATACTAATTATTCAGACTGCTTTAGCCAAAATGGCACTTTTACTCTTCAAAACACAAAAAAAAATCATCTGTTACCGTTAATCTTGGAGCAGCAGAACATCTGAAAAGCATCTTGCTCGTGATTACCAGAAAACCCAACCCCACAAAACGTATCTGCTGAAGCTGGTGCCCCTGGGGCGCTCCTTAACGCTAGGACAGCAGGAATCACAAAAAGCCACTTACGCTTTACTGCAAGTAAATGCTGCAAGTAGCAATGCGCTCCTCTGCTGCCAGCTCCGTATTAGCTTCCTTCAAGCTCCGACTTGGCTAGTCAAAAAGGCTTGGCCTTAAATACACCCAGTTTTCTTTTCAAAGAAGTCATAAGTAATCTCAAAATGGAACAATAACTTTCTGCTTACTGCACATACTACCTTTAATTCCCTATGCAGCACATAAAATACTTCATTCTACAGGGATGAACAGAGATTTCCTCACCTGTAAGGAAATTAATTTTGAATCCTTGGAACTCCACACCGCTTTCATGTGTGCAGCAGAAAATATTGCAAACCACAAGGACTATGTGCCTGCTCCTTCACCAAGGAAGTCAACCAGAACTTGGCCCCTCACTTAGCACAGGCGGTATATCTGGTTTTATTTGCATCGTTGCAAGGACCCAGGGAGGGCAAGAGCCTTATGCACCACACCTCTCTACCCGGGAAAAGGATGTTGGAAATGGAAAATCCTCTGGCTGTATCTTGTAGCTAGAGAGCCAAGGCAAAAGCAGACTGAATTACTTGTTGAGGGCCGCAAGTCTTTGGCAGATGCAGTGATGCAGTTTAAATTATCCAAATCCCACAACAGCGTTCACATGACATCACCTTCCCTCTTGCTCACAGGCTGGTCATCCTACAATTTCCCCGTTGTTTCAAGTATCAACTTGTCTTTGTTTTGAAGAAATGACTCTATTTTCATCATAATTCCAGCTGCTCACGCATATGATGAGCGCAGTTAAACTCTGGCAGCATGTTTATCACTGAACTGAGATCTTTTGAAGAGAGCGCCCGTAAAACATTGTTTGGTCATGTTTTCGGTTCCCTTTCGTCTTCAGACAGCCATGAGCATGTTTGTTTATGCACAAGTGTGACCGAACTTCTGTGTATATTTTCAGATATACACATGCTTTCATGATGCCTTCTTCTCCTAGGAGTTCAATCCCCACCTCGTATTCACATAAGCAAGATCCCGTTAGTACAGGACAACGACGAAATCTAGGCCTTTAGCTAGAAGTATGCAGCTACACATGCTTCATCTTAATTCCTCACGTTAAGACCCATCTCAAATGCACCCAACTTCCAGAGGTAATACGCAACTTCAAACCCCTGAACAAACTCCTTGCAAGGGCTGTTTGGTTTGGGTTTTTTACCCCTGTGACTGTAGAAGTCTCTCCCTCTCCCTTTTACATCGAGAAGTCTCGATGTAAAATCGTATACATTTATTTTTTGTCTGAACATAATTTACGGACACATCTACAGAAATCAAGTATGTGATTACATTCAATGGTCCTTCTGTTGCAAAAACGAGTTTCCAGCAGAATTTTTTTCCCAGCAAGTTGATTCTTGAATATTCGACAGCAAGCAGGGCCTGGCCATGAATCGCCCTGCACACACACACCCCCCCCTCACACACACNCCCCACACACACACACACACACCCCACACACACACACACACACACCCCACACACACCGCCGTTCCCGGGGTAGCTGTGTGAGTAACACGCACGGTGCTGTGCCGCAGGCATTGAACATTACCCGCCCTGTAAAACTCAGCTGCTACTTTCCTTTGCCCAATAATGAATAATGTATAAAATCACACACTGCTTCTTCCTGCTCGTTTGAAGGAGAAAGCAATGTCCAGTTCTGCTTTAAGTCTATTTTCTACACAATGCCTACAACTTTTTCTTTTTTTCTCCTAACGACAGCTGTTATGACACCCATCCGGTGCCTGAAGGACACAGGCTGGCATGTAATTACCCCTCATCCAGTACTAATGCGATTCAATTCCTTCGGCAGAGTTAGGAACTACAAGACACCCTCTCCTTTACTCCTGACTTCATACACTGCTCTGCTTCCTTTCTGCTAAATTAAAGGAAGCATCATTGAAACACAGCCTGTTGTCGGCTAATATAGTAGCAACATTTGCACTCTTCCAAAGCCAGTTGTCTCTTAAGGACAGCTTCCTTAAAAGCCAAAAAAATCTCCTACAGAACTTCAGAGTCAGTTCTGAACATCTCCACTACAAAAGTCACCAGTGCTAAATGTTCTTACCTCAACACACGCCACGCACTGCATCAGTAAGGAGATGGCTTACTGCTTCATAAAAAAACCAACCAAACAAACAAAAAAGCCCAACTCTTTTCTAGCTTTCCAGGAACACGTCTGCAATAAAAGCAGCTCTACAGTCAGTGTACAAATCAACGTAACAATGATCCTGAGGAGGATTAAAAAAAACGGTGGTAAGTTAGACAAGACATTTGTTAACAAAGCCAGATCTGTGCGGAAAGCAGGGACCCAACTGCGGCAGAGACCTCCTGCCCTCGTCCCTGACGGAAGGGACATGGCGGCAGAGGCCGCATCAGCACCCCTGGGTGAAAGGGGGACGAGGCAGCACCCCTTACGTGGGGCTATTTCACCCACTCGGGAGCTACAGCAGCGATGCAGAAGGGCACTTCCGTGTGCACGTCACAGCAAGCCTGACGGTAGCACTGCAGAAGCTACGCTTGAACCAAGGTCACTACTACTTAAACTTAATTTGTACAAAGATCAACAGTTGTTACCTACTGGATTTTAGTCCTTTTGACCAGTTATTGTGAAGGGGAGTTTGGGAGCTTTCCCAAGTCCCAACAGGGATAGTAGTGTTCACAGTCACAGACTGGTTTGGGTTGGAAGAGACCTTTAAAGACCATCTAGTTCAAACCCCCTGCCATGGGCAGGGACATCTTTCCCTAGACGTTCATTAACTCTCCCATGGCGAGCCTGGACTGTGATGTGTAGGAAGCCAAGCAACTTGTACCCAGCTAGAAGCCAAAACCACAAGGAATTTCAGAACACCCTTAATTTTAAATACATTATGACTCTCTTCTAATTCAGGTGGAACTGTGTGTCCCACATTCATCCTGGGATTATCAACCTTGCTGAATCAAGGTCTCTACTTATTTTAAGTAGAGCAACACCAGGAGGTAAATCTCCATGGAAGAAATTACACATCCCAATATTATGCAAGCCAAGGCACCAAGTTTTAGAAACCCAATTCCAAACACTTTGTCCCACTGCTTCTTTTGGGTTAATTATCTTTCACCATGATCACAGTGCTTAGCTATAGATCATTAAAACTCTCCTGCACCTTTAAATGTGCCCTCCTGCACGCCTTTCCTTTGCCAACAACTTCCCCCTCCTGCGCTATCGCAGCCGCTTGTTTGGAAAGTGCCCGTGTCCGCTGATAAGAGAAGCAAAGCTCACCGCCGGGAACGGTCTGCTCACCTCTACTACCCACAGCTCCAAAGAGACCTTTGTAACAGCCCTCTCTGCTGCCGCAGAGCTGCCATGCAAAACGCACTGTGCGGAGACACAATGAGTAGGACACTCAAAACCAAACTTCTTCTGACTTGGGATAAGCCCGAGAGCATTGCATCTTTATTACTACTTTCCAAAGGAGCCTGAGAAGTGTAACGTGTACACAAGCGCACTTGGCATTGAAGGGGAAACAGGACACAACAAGCGTCAATGCTTGGTTGGTCAACGCCAAGGCAGAAGATACCTAGGTCTGAAGATGAACGTCCTAGTTCTATACCAGTGAAATCAAAGAGAAGTTAATTATTAACTATTCATTAGCTATTCATGCAAGTCCCCAGTTCCTCACTTAATTAGGTGTAAAAGGCAGCTGCTTCTTGAAACAAAGACTTCAAACTACACATGTAATTTGTGGGATCAGCACTGTAGGCAGTACAAGTAAAGAAACACAATGACCCAGTCTGCACAAAGTACCCCTCTGGAAAAGGTTAATCCCAACACCTGGAGACTAGGAAAACCAGCCTCCCCTCCGAAGCCGCTCCCAAACACTGTGGGGAACCCCTGGGGTCTTCAGGGCTTTTGCAGGGTCCCCAGGGGAGTCTCAGTGCATCACTACTTCAGGCTGGTGTGTGGCTCCTCACCACACAGTTGTTGTCCCCAAGGAAGAAAATCAGCCTGCTTACTTCATGAGGTTGCAAACCAGGTTTTCCAAAAGACGAGACCTGCTGACCCACTAGGTATGCATGAGCTACTCCCCTACGCTACTTCCATATTGCTCACACAATTACATATGCTGGTTTAGAACAAAATTCAGTGTTTTATCACAACTGTAAAAGTAGTGACAGAACAGAGACGCTGCCCTGCAGGGAACACAACTTATTAAAAGTGAAATGATTCATAAATTCGTGTGTTTATTTCAGGCTGGGGCCAAACATCTTTTGCCATTTATGCAAGCATACTAGAAGACCTTTCTTTGAGCAGAAAACAGCACAAGTGCAGCTATTTTCAAAGCTACCTAAAAAATAGCAGGGCATGACATACCTTATTTTTTACCACAGGGTAAAGATGAAAAACTGGAACAACCTCTTTCTTTTATCCATCCGAGAGTCTAAATGAGTAACTCTTTATTTATAGCCACTAATGGTTACCACTTCTGAACTTATTTTTAATCCTTAGCAAACCACCTTTCCAGCACGGAATTTAAGCTTTCAGCTATTCAAACAGCAATTTTTATTTTTTTTTTACTGTTCCAATTAATTCCAACTACAGAGGTCAGAAAAAGGGAGCAGATATACAAACCAATTGCAATTTTTTTGCTTTTAAATAATCCTGAAGCAACTCATCATCATGTTTCCTCCTATGCAGACATTCCTCACAGCTGAGCTGATTTAAATTAAATTTACTTAAATTTAAGAAATGTAAAAAAGCACGTGCAATATACAAGAACGTTAGGTAACATCAACATTAGCAAGGAACAACAGGTTAATATAAAAGAAGGCACAAATATCCTATTTAGATCTGTACTGGCGAAGGGTACAAGCTATTATTTTCCCCCCACTCCTCTCCTCTTCATTGATATATAGGGAAAGGAAGCAACAGCGCACAACATTGCAGCTTGCCTACAATCAAACATCAGCAAGCTAAGTAAATATACACACCCATAAAAGAAGCAGCAGCTTATACAGTCATAACTTTGAGCTTATTGACATAGCCTTTTCTTTTTCAAAGCACATACAAGGAGCATCCTAGCTTCCAGGTGGTCTCAGACCCTTCCACAGATGAGGATGTATAGAGTGGACTTCCCAATGGTCCCAAGCACGGGCTACCTTCGGCAGCCCCAGAGGTAAAGCACTCACTGGGTCACAGCAATCTTTTGAAGTTTCTCCCTCTTCTAACAATTACAAAAATCTGATAAAAATCCAGCTGTTTCCTGAAGAGCAAGTGGTAACACCACAACTGCTCTTCTGGAGAGAAAGAGCCACTCTATGATTACTAGTTAATCTGGTGCAACGTCTGGAACAAAATTAGGGGAAAAGATGACCATATGACAAGAAAAAGTAGGAATCTTAGTGTCAATAAAACTAAAAAGGGCGATTTTTACTACAATAATATTGCCACCAACAGAGCAGTACTAACAAATACCAAAGTCCTATTTTTAGGACATACATTACTGCAGTTTTCTCGAGAATAAACCCAGATTTCTCCAATAAGCCCCCATGAAACCGTCCAGAAGCACATCATTGCTCAATACCACCAAAAACAGATTTAAAAAGACAACCTGAAAAAGCAAGACTTCCCAAAGTGTTGGCATTTGTAATACCATACACCCAACCAGGAAAAAAAACAAAAAACAAAACAAAACAAAAAAACCAAAAACCCACACCCAAAACCTGCAGCTCGGAAAACTCTACCCGGCTTCAGGACAGCAATAGAAGATTCTTCTCTGACTTTGAGAGGAATTGCAAAGCCTAATTTATGCATTTTAAAGCAGTAGCTATCAGGCATCATTGTCCCATCGGACAAGGAGACCCATTTGAGAAGCCGTCCTGCTAAAGCATCTGCCCCTGCTCGGAGCCTGGTGCCAGCTCCTCTCCTCCACCTCCCCAAGAGCATCCCGGGCGATCCCTGCAGCAACGTGACCCATGATCTCCTGCTGCAGGTGTCCAGACCAGCGCTGCCTTGAGCCCTTCTCATCCCTTCAGTTTAGCCACTGATTAACACATGCACCCACTCTGCTTTCCTAACAAGAGACAACTCCCTCTGCTCCAGGACAGCCGCAGCTCATGCTGTCTACCAAAACCTCTGATGCCTTCCAGCAGAAAAAAACAAAAATCCCAGGAAAACAGCAAGGCTTTTGTGGCCTCTCTGACTGCATAAAGGGACTGTGCACTTTTCAAATCAAATATTTGCAAGCAATATAAAGGAGTGTTTCTGTAAGCAGCACGCAAGTTCAAGAAACCAAAATTCAGGATGACAGCCTGTATTTGCCCAACTCCAGAAGCACCTGGAACTCAGTAAATGCTGAATCACTATCTGAAGAAAAAGGATCCCACAACTTGATGTTTTCCCTTTGCATTCAGAAAGGACTGCTAAGAACAAGCCACTGGACACTTACAAGAAAATGCACAGATTTGGATACCACCTCCCCTCCTCCACCAGCTACTGATGGTATCTCCACCTTAACTGCACGGCATGAAGGTATCCTACTGACAAAGGTGTAACTATACAGTAAAAGTTGAATACAACTATTCAATTACATTCCAATTAAGTTTATTCATAGGCTTCTGTACAAAAAACCCAGGGAGTTTACTGCTGCACTAGGGTTGTAGTCATTTAAGGTACTGAATCACCAAAGCAAAATGACGGCAGAAATGGTGCAACAGAAACGGAAGTTAGAAGTAGAGACTCTCAAAACTAACACAAACCAGAGAATTACCCTTTTTGCTGCAAGCACTGTGCAGCTTTATGCCAAAATCCCATCTGTCATTTGTTAAAAACTTCTTAGATTTGGCACACAAAATATTAGAAATGTAATTGCAAGTGGGGTAAAAAAAAAGAGGGGGAGGCTGCTGCGCAAATTGTATTTTCTAGCTCAGATTTGCTGCATTTGTTTATTCCTTGAAATAGCTTATCAAGTGTCACCCAGCAGAATCCAACTTTGGGAATGCAACAACAAAGAGCTCACTTCATCGGATACTCCTCCTGGTACAGTCTGAAAAGCAGCAGGAAATGCCACCCTTCAAAGCCCTGCTGTAAACGTCGCTCTCATGTTCTTCTGGGGAATATACTAACCGATTGCACACACCAAACAAACCTATCCATCGTACCCATCACCAGAAAGCTGTAATGAGGAGATAAACCCTAATCACAAAACCACAGTCTATATTTAATAAGGGGAAGAGATCCAAGATGACAACCAACAAAGCAAGAAGTCTGACCTACAGAATCGGCATCTAGTCCTTGTCCCGACGTGAACTCCAGCATCCTGCCAACTTGGCTCCTTTCTGAAGCAAATAAAAATATATCCTAACCAAGATACATAGTTGGGTTTTGACCCACTAAAATGGTCAAATAGAAATGTTCTCCACTGCTTCTGTAAATCAGACTGGTACATTAAACAAAGGGATTTGACTTTTCCTCAAGATAAACAACTTCATAAGAAAAACAATCCCATTCTCTTAACAAATGTATTTAACTTCATCTGAGTAAACATTTTAATGGCATGCTAAACAGCGACTAAAATAGGACCAAGTAATCCATTTCCGATACTGCTATAAACATCAATACTTTTTCAAAACAAGGAATAAACTTTTCTTATCTCCTGTCCCCAAAGCCAGGGCTAGTTTGGATGAACCGAAATGGGAAGCACAAGAATCCTTCTAGAGAATTCCTGCATTTCTATTACCAAGGTCAGGAAGAAGGATAACAAACGTACACAGTGCACAACATCAAAACCATGCTTTGTCAGGGCTTTGCCAGTAGCACCACTTTTACAGCCCAACATCATTTCAGGAACTACAGAAATGTTTTTTCCAGATGCCAGAAAGTTTATCAAAATGAGTTTTCTAAAGCATTTTGAAGGTTTGTAAGAGAAAGAGGGAGAAAGATGGCCAAGGGCCTCAGAGTGTTAACTTTAATGACAACTTTTCAGCAATATCCTACTTTGTAATTCCAGCTGGAGTTAATGGCAGACAACACTCATCAATCATTAGAGCCTCAGGTCCCTACCCGAGGTTATGCTACAGGCACCAAAATCAATTCTGATGTTGAGACTGTGATGGCAGGTTTGGGCAGCAGGGTGCCATTCTGCCGGCACTACTACATCAAGAAGTTAAAAACATCAAAAACAACCCAAAAAACCCTCACTACTTTCAACGACTAAGCCAGCACAGAGGCAGATGTGCCGTGACAAAAAGCCCTTGGGTAAGCTTGCTTAGGGTAGGAATGTAGTTTTGCCCCCAGGGGAAAAAGCAACAACCAACCATTTTCCTCTGCTAAGGTGTCCTTATGGCACCTCCCATAAGGGCATTCCCCAAAACAAAACAGTGACTTGTATTAACACACTCTTGTATCACTGACCTATAATAAAGGATTATGAATAGTTTCCCAAGAATATATAGGAAGAGGCAACACTAACACATCAAAGTGCACTTAGCCTTTTATTTCTCGTGTCCTCCAACGCAGCCGTCCACCCTGGGCATGCCATCAGCCAGGATCACGTGTGAAGGAAGGGATGGCTCGGTTCCTGAAGTCTGCTGCTGAGCTTCCCTCTCTTCCTTCCTCTTTCCCTCATTTGGAACAAAACAAAACCAAAACCCAAATAATTCCACAGAAAGATTTAACCCATGGGTTAGAGAGAATATGGATCTCTTCAATATTCACCTTCGCTTAATATTCACTCAAAAATCTCTAGCGAGGCTCACCACAAGATGATTACAGACTTCCGAAGAAAAGCAAGTCTGATACCATAAACCAGGTGAAATGTCCCATTGAAGTAATTCAAGTGTTTGCTAAAATGTATTAACATACAAATATGGGAACCCTATTCGACTCAAAGCCTAGCAGGCCGCTGGATCGTACAGCAGGTTGATAAAGTCTATCCTCCAGGATGTTTTCCTTCAGCATGCCATTAATCCTAGGAGGAGTAAAAGGTAGCATACTGACTCCCACATTTAGGCTCTGCTCCAACATGCTTATATTTACCCACTGGGGTCAGGGCCACTGAAACAGGGAAGAAATCCAGCTTAAGATATATTAGATCTGAATTTTCAGTGCAAGCTCAGAAAACTGTACAAGTGACCAGTATCATTCACTTTTGAAGACTTCCTTCCATACGCAAAGCTAAACCGCAAAGTTTTCCTCAAAGCCTTAAAAGGGCTGGAGTGCTCTTTTTTTCCAGTTACTGGCTGTGGCTGCTCCTTCTTAGTGAAAAATAACTAACCCCAATTGCTCACTAGGAAAAATTACAAGATCTCATACAGAAACTGTGTGTTAAACGCCTCTACAGAAGAGTTTACACAAAATGGAAATGTTAACTTTGGTCAGTAGAACAGAATATACACTAATTTCGGCCATGCTTCAAATCTGAACCAAAACTGGACATTTGAAATGTCCTGTCTTTTGAAGAGTAGAGTGTTTGAGCTACTTAATGGACTTCTAACCAAAAGGATAGTCCACTTAACTTTTCTTAATCAGAGGGCTGTCCAAAACAAAGTTGCAGATTTCAGACATACATAGGACATCTTAGAAAATCTGAAATAAGTAGGAAAAAAAAAAAAACCACCATGCAAAATTTGAACCAATAATACCCAAAACCCAGTAACTTGCCCTGAACTGTTGCCCCAACACCAAGCCACCCTCCTTCATGTTTCACTAATGGTTTAAAATGTCACATAACAAATGACAGGAAGGTCAAGAGAAGCGAGAACCCCAAACCCATGACCCTCTCATACAAGCCTAAAGTCATAATCAATCTAGCAAGTTTTGAGGTCACATCCCAGAACTTGTAAAGTAGTCACAATTAGTGACTTCAGGCTGGTAATTCTTTTTCCCCTCCTCAGCAAAAGTCTTAATTCACAGTGACTTTTTACCTCCTGCCCTTCTCCCAGGCTCCACCCAAAACTACATTCCTGGCTCTGACCACAGCTGGGGACTGTGATTCACCAAGGAAAAAATACCAGCCCTGCGGCCGAAAAGGTTGGTGAGATCAAACTACCTAGAGGACACGCTTCCCTCCAGAACTGCAACGCGCGCACAGCCACCACACCGGGTGTGCAAGGGATGGAGCTGCTGTTCCCGCCCCTCGCAGGAGGCTGCAGCACCTTCCACTGGGGCTGCATCCACCCAAAAGACACAAAAAGGCATTTCTCTTGCTATTTTTTTTTTAAAGTTACAACAATATTCACTCCCTATATTAAAAAAAAAATTAGGCAAGTTACTCACTTGCTAGGTGTTCAGTCTCGATTTGTTCTGTGGAAACACAGTGACACTATATAAATATACACACATGCATGCACCCACACACAGAACCAAGGACCCACCAGTTTTCCTTCTGTGATCTTCTAAAGCCAAAAAACACATTCATGAGACTACATTGGTCTTACCAAGCTGAAATCCAAGATTCAGCTAAAATCACCACAGCAGAAGCGTAGCATGGTACAACCAAGCCAACTGACAGCGTAATTATTGATAAGGGGCCCCAAAGTTTCCCTTCCATCTTTTGAGGCACACTGGGGAAAAAAGGCACGGAAAGGTTGCAGGATTTCTCAGGTTACTCACGGAACCAGCGCACTGAACTCGCCACACGACACGGAAAGTTCAAGCTCCCCTCCCCTTCTGTTTCCCTCTCTCACAAAGTGGTCCTCTCCCACCTCACCAGAATCACAGAACAAAAAATGTAGAGCGTTTGTGACAATAGCCCATGCTACTCGGCTTCAAAAATCAGTTGGGACTGGCCATGCTTTCAAACACAATTCCCTTTTACCAGGCAGCAGCCTGTGCGACTGCTCCAAAACCAAAAGGAGCCAAAGACGTTCACAACCTTCAGTATCACCCATACATATAAAGAAGAAAGTTTGGTTAGAGCAAAATAGCATACACACAAAGTGCTGACACAAACATACAATTAGGGAAAAGATCAAAAACAAGTAACCATTTCAGTGAAGTGTCACCAGAAGGTAAAAAAAGCCAAGACTCAGAAGCAGCCAAGACTTCTGTAATGGTTGGGTTTTCACAGCTCTCCTTTGGTCGGAGCCTGACTGAACATACCTAAAAAACCACGAGCAGACCCTGCACAATGTAGAGCCTCTATTGCCAATTTCAATAGTTATGTGTTTTGCAGCTTTAAGAGAATTCTTGTGTCCTTTTTACAATATTCATGGTGCCAGCAGGGCTGCTAGGCTCCAGCCCAGCGACGATAACTACGCTTCAGTTGCACAAACCTATCTTATGAAAGGCACATGTGAAGTACACGTAGTAGGCAGTTACGATGACGTGCTACTGATGAGCTGAATGTGATTTCCTGACTTACAGAAATAAACCTGAAAAAACTTTCTTTTCTTTCCAACTCAGTAAGGTAGTCCTGAGCCCCCCTGAAACATTTTCTACTCAAAACATTAATGCTCTCTAATTAACCTAAAAATAACTGTTGACAAAACAACCATCACCTTTAAAAAAACCTAAATATGAGAAGGAGTCACAGCTCAAACTTTGGAAAACACAGCCAATGTCAACAGCTGAAAGAGGCACTGTTCCTGCTTGGCATGGCTTTGGTGCTCACAAGCCCTCCAGAAAGGTAATCTTTGCGCCATCGCACATGGGATGACGGTTTTTTCCCCGCCCATCTGAAACACAGCTGTGCAGCTTACACCAGCAAAGTTTACACCAATATCACCAGCTGGAATATCAGACCTGTACTTATGCTATCAGTAAAGCACTTCTAAACGACAACTGGGAGACTTCCGAGGTTGTCCTAAATGCACACGCTATGCTGCACAGCACAGCCAGAACCCACACATATCGATGCAGAAATTTATTAGCATCGCCAGATTTTCACTTTAAGAGCAGAAACTTGGGCGGTGCCGAGGTCACTTGGTTGCAGGAGATGGTGAACCTCTCAAAGGTCTCCATGAAGGACTCTGCACTGGGAGGCAGTGATCTGCCAAACGCCACAGCACGAGAGCACCAAAGAAGTTTGCCGCCAGCCGCGTATCCAAAACAAGAAATTCCAGGCTCGGCAGATACCTCCTCTGACAGCTCCCTGCAGGTAAGCTCAAAGCCTCAGAATTCATTTTTGCCCCATATCCTCCCCACAGAGGGAGGTTCAACACTTGCTCCTCCAGGACATATGCTGGGAGCCCTGCCCTTAGAACAGGGTACGCAAGCAAACATGTGCAACTGTGGAAAGCAGAAATGAAGGAAACCATTCTCAACACGAGTACTGCTAAAAATAAAAGCATGCTGGACACAGTATCTGCTGTGCCTCAAAGGAGGCTACTCTTCAGTTCCTCGTGAACCTCTGTGCAAGCTTACGAGAAACATCAGTAGGACCTCTATGATGATGATGCTTTTATAACACTCTCCAACATCATCTATCCAGGCACAGTAGACAAAGCAGGAGACAGCATTGTTCTCCCGTTATCTTCCAGTTGTGGAAATTAAGTGGGGGGGAATCCTTTGTCTTTTAGGCTTGGCAGCACCTAAAAGCGATCAGTCGCTGCAGCCACCGCTACGCACGCTGTGCTGCAAGCTCCCCAGGGGCTGAGCGCCAGCTCAGAGGGACGGTTTGGGCCAGATGACCCCCCAGAAGGTCCTCCCAACCTCAACTGCTCTCTGACCTTAGCTGGGCCAGCAACTGCCACACTTCTCCAGTGACAAAGACAGTGACCATGGCTCAGTGCAATACACTGTATGTATCGGGCAAAGTGACTCCCTGCGTAAGAGGAGGAAGATGAACTTGACTTCTGCATCCTCTTTCCCTGCTGCCCTGGTAGGTACTGCTTGGGAACTACACATGCTGAAGATGCAGTTTGAGCTTCCCTCTCCTGCCTTTTTTGTGCAAAATTTCCTTGTGTTCCTTCTCATCTTGAAATGTCTCTCCTCCTTTCCTCATGCTATACATCCCCTTTTAGCAGGGAAGCATTCTCACTGGGAAAAAGAAGTCTGACCTCAGCTACCACAAGAGATTGCTCCGTTGTGAGCACCCTAGATGCTGGTAAAAACATATGGAAACAATTTTTTCAGGCTGTTTCAAGCAACACAGACAAATGGCTCTATTGCACACATCCATATTTTTAATTCTGAGTATGGACCTCCAGGATTTCTATAGGCTTTAACACTTTATATTGAAAATATGACTATGTAAATATACTGAAAAAGTTACGATTCCACCACCGACCCTCCTTCAAACACCAAGAGGTAGCAACAGCCCAACTAACAGCCTGAATGTTTTTAAAAGTCTCAGAAAACACTTCTCCTCTGTATTTAGAATGCAACTTTGGAATTACTTTAGTATGTTCAAGCAATAAAAGCATTCTGAGTAGTAAGTTCCAGGGCTGACTCTTCTAGCCTAATTTGTTACTCAGAGCTTTTTTTTTTTTTTTTTTAAATTGGCTGAGTTAGAAAACTGGGACAGGGATGGAAATCGAGGGTCCTCTGGAGACAGCTGCAACCACTTGTTGTCCAATAAGAATAAAAGCTAAGAATGCTAAGAAATAGTAAAGGAAGGAAACTGGGCGGCAAGATGGAGAAGTCAAAAAGCTGTCAAGTCATGGATGATGGCAGCACCAGCTGATCGACGGGAGCTTGGCGCTATCCCACACCTCACTTAGGGTGGCAAGTCCCAACAGGAGCGTCTCCTCTGCAACACGCAGGTTCCTGCACTCTGGCAGTACCCTACCCAGTTGCCCCATTTTGTTCCAGTGAGCATCATCCTATACTGAGGGCAGGTTACAATCAGGATCTAGCTATGGAAAAATATGGGAGAAATAGTAATGCAGGGGTTTTTTTCCTGGAACACCTTTTAGTTGTACACTATTTTTCTGCAACAGCCAGATCAAAGACACTCCTGACTCCAGTGCAGTGAACAGGGGCTTCTTGTAACAGTGAAGAACAATTCCTATGAAATGCCAGTATATATCCTTTTCACCTACCAGCTTGTCTCCCAAAAAACCATAATTATATCAGCGGACTTACATTGCTGACAAATGAGAGCAGACCAGACCAGGCTTTTTACCTGTGCCTTTCATCCAGCTTCCTCTTTCTTCCACGCACTACAGCTTATTTTAACGAGAACAATAATTCTCTCAGATAAGTCAGCAAATATTTTCATAAAGAGCAGCTGCAGGATGTCTGCCTCACACAAATTAAATTACCCAGCTAGTGGATCAATCCAATGCCTTCAACAGACGTTTTTTCCGTGGTAGCTGGGTCAGGCCCAGTGCATTTCTGCTATTGTGCCTCACACTGCCTATATGCAATTTACATACGCTCCAGTGTGAGGAAAGGAAAATGTTTATACTTATGGGTGGGACTTTGGATGCAGATTAAAGTCAAGGTGCTATATTTACCGATCTTTCAAAGTAATATCAACATGTTGAAAGGGCGAAAGAGTTCTTAAGAAGGATCAAAGTCTGCATGCAGCAACCACAAATTAACATAAATACATGCTGAAATACTAACACAGACTGGCAAAATTTACTTGCATTTTCCCTGGGGCAAGTAATTTTGGCTAATAGGGGAGTCAAACCCATTAAAACTCTTCTTCACCTTTATGTAGGGCACACTACAGTACTTTGTGTCAGAGCGAATGACTCTTCAGATTAATTTTGCAAGGCGAGGCTAATACTAGCATATTGCTCACAGCTTGCAAGCTTTTGAGAGGCGAGGGCTACATCCTCTGCAGGGAAGAAAAAAAAAAAAAAGGCAATATTACTACTTAACTCAGACTTTTTGAAAGTTAATCCTGCGTTTCTTCTGTTTTATTGCACTTGACAACTTTTGTTGCCTGACAAATGAAAAGCTAACAAGCAGTAAGGTGTATGACCTTTTTTTAGTTGACTAATTACTATTCTGGCAAACGGATCACCTGTTTTTCAATAGCAGCACCACGAACAAGAAGGAAGTTATTTCATGAGGGCAAAGGACGGTTTTGCAGCTTAATCAGAGCCCCGTAAAACTGATGCCTGGGCTGTATTTACAGCCCTGACAGCGCAACTGCTTCAGCAAGGGGTGCGATTAAAGCAATCGCGCAGCCAGCCACCAGAAGTCACAACCCAGGCGCGGGCTTTGCCAGCAATCTGCAAGCACAGAGACACGCAGAAGTCGCTGCATTAATACCGGACACCTTACGTTCGTAAGGCCGTGTCGACACTAGGAGGGCTGAACCGATTTGGTAAAATATTGTTGTATAAAATTCAGCTAAGTTAGACCAGAAGAGGACCCCAGTTTTGATTTTTAGAGCATACCCTGAGTAAGTAGCAAAGCGTCTTTGATTTGGTTTCCTCAGCCGACACGACGAAGTTGTCAAAATCCACAAGAGAACGGTAAAGCTCAAACCACTTTCAAGACTTAAGCCTCATTACTTTGCATTTTGTATCGGAAGACTTTGTCTATACTTAAGAGCACGCACTTAATAAACAGACCTTAAAAAAAAAAAAAAAGACTGCCTAACAGCAGCTCTGCTTCTGAAACCTCCATCACCTGAAGCCTCATGTGCCCACGCCAGCCGGTAAATCCCGCTCCGGGCTCCGTGCGGGGAACCCCTGAGCAGGGAGCCCCCCGCTCCCCTCCGAGACGCGGTTGCGGCGGCTGCCACGCCGCCGGCAGCAGGGGCGGGTGCAGGAGGGAGGACAGG
>VXBL01006292.1:394542-422374 GCA_013400195.1 Aramus guarauna | reverse complement strand
CCGGGGAGAGGCAGAACTCGAGCGACCGCGGGAGGTTGTTCTGCCAAACAGCAGCAAATCCCACGGAATGGCATTCCCAGTTTCTCCATCCTACAGCCTGGCCTCCTGCCGTGCGCGCTCAGCCGGGGAGTTGAGGGTCTGCTCCCTGATGGGCAGCAGTAAAGGAATGGGAATGGGAATTATCGTCTCAACTCCTACCCAGATATTCCCCTCAATCCCGAGCTCTGCAGTGAAGGCACTCCAGTAGGCTCCTACTCCAGCTACAGAAAAAGAGATGAAGCAGAAAGATCCTTCGTCTTTGCCATTTTTGTCAAGAGTAACTCAGAAGAAAACGTTTGGGAAAGCAACAGATGCAGAAGGAATTATCTTTCTGCAGAAACTAAGTGTTGCGATGATACTTTGCTAATTGCAGGTGATTGACAAACAAAAGCAGAAGGTGTGGGTATAACACAGAGGCACCCTCCCGACACTGAAAAGTAGCGCATCTTGTCTGCACATCCATATTTCCCGTCCATGAGGCTGCTCTGATTTGAAATAAACTCCATTATCCTCCGCAATAATACCAGCAGCAACAACCGCAATAATACAAACTCAGAAGGACTGGCAGGGGAAGGATAAATTACAGCTCTGTGCACATCACAACCGCTCTCATTCCAGGTTTCTGATGGGAAGAGCTGCCAGCTCTGTTTTCCAGCAGTGGGAGTTTGTTGCACCGGGCACGGACAGGGACCCCGACAGCACCATCCTGCACGCTGCGCATGTAACCTGGCACGTAACCAGGGGCGCACCATCAGCCCGATGTACGGAAAGAGAAAGGGAGACGAAGGCCGTGAAGGACTGACGGAAGGTCCCAGACGGCTCCTGGCACAGCCTAAAACCGCATCTCGCTTGCCTGACCCCAGCCCTCTCCTCCACGAAACATCTAGACCGGTAGGTGTGCCGGATCACTACGGCCACTCAACAGCTGCCTCTCCTTCCACTTCAGCATCCTTTGGGAAGAGCGGGGGGGGAGAACACCAGCTCATTAGAAAGTCTGACGCCATCAGTTCCTTCCACTAATTGAGATCCGGAATATGACTACACATTCAGGTCCAGGAGGGGCAGGAATTTGGAAGACGTTCAAATGCTCCATGAATAAATAGGATGGAACACGAATAATACCAGGGATCTGTAAAGGTCTAACATCAGCTGGGGAAGGTCTGCGTTTGTCCTTTAGTAGCTTATACAAAATCAGACGTGAGTACTTACTGCTGGTTCTGACCATCCTGCCTCATCTTTCAGGCTGCCCATAAAGCTACCTGAAGTATTTCGGTGACTAATGGCACCTTTTATAGCCCTCTTCTAATCTGGGCAGTCCTGAGTGCTTCAGTCTGAAACGGTTCCCAAAGCTCACATGTAAGTGTATTAGGAGAACTTAGTTCATTAATCTACTCTCTGGTACCATGTATCTTTATCACTTCATTTTAATAATTTGTACTAATTGACAGAGCAGACTCCCTCCAAGACTCAAAGCTGGGTAATATATAATTGCTCTAAATCACAGCATAAATATTTTCACTTGGAAACACCTAATCCCGTTACACTCCCTGTGTCTCTTCCGAGGTTTAACACATGAAAGAAGGTCCAAACTCCATATCATTAGGCACAAATGTCATCAGGACCAGACATCATTAATGTCTTGGGGTCAGTGCTGCCCATTTCTTCATCCATCCCAAACCAGCAAGCACTGCTCAGTTCCAGGAGAGGACGGGCAGGTATTTGCGTTCCCCAACATCCTCCGACACGTTTCAGTGGGGAGGGACGACAGACCCGTAACCTGGCTGAGGACGCGGGGAAGAGATGTGCAAAGCTATAAGGTGCTCTGTGCTGTAACCGCGTGCGGGGCTGTGACGGGCAGAAGTACGAGTGCTCCTGCCCAAAGCCGATACCCCGTGAAGGACAAGCTGAGGACGAGGGGCTTCCCGGAGGACGTGCAGAACGATAGCTTTGTGGGGGGGTTTCCTGAGAAGGGGGGGTCTTCAGGAGAGAAGGAAGATGCTCAGGAAAGCAGGACATCCCGTAACACACTTCACCCCTCCAGAGAGGAGCCCCTGTCCCTGGGATACCTGCAGGCTCACGACCCCCCGCCCAGCCTGCAGGATGAGCCCAGAGTCTGCAGGCAAAACCCAGGAAACCAGGACAAGCCTCCGGCAGCGAAACACCCCGGGCTGCGCGGAAAGCGCGACGAGCCGACGGCAGGATTTCATCGGGGCATGCCGTGACCGGCAGGAAACGAAGAGCAAACGGCTGGCCGCTTCGGTGGGACTGCGGGGAGCCCCCCTGGGCTCAGCCCTGCCTTTCTCAAACCGGTGTTTTTGCAAAACACCCAGACTCCTCAGATGACAGCGTTAGCGGCGTGCAAAGCGTTACTGAAGGTACGCTCATCCAGGCGGACACAGACAGACGGGAGGCCACGGGGAAGAGCAGGAAGATACCCACTTGGTCTGATGTTTGGAGCCCTTCAGGTGCGCGTGGTACTGCTCTATGGAGTTCAGGGTGACGTTGCAGATGTTGCACGTGTAGCTGCGCTTCAGCCCTGCGAAGAAAACCCAGAGTCATTAATTGTGCACTGCCCGCCGCACTGCCTGCGCGTTTCGGTGCGGGCTGAGGGCAAGCTCAGGGCTGCACAAGGAGGGAAAATGGCTTCGTGCCTGGGCTACAGACTATTCAGAATCAAAATGGCAGCTGGGAAGTACAAATGAGTGAAAATGGCTGAAGAAAGAGGGGAAAAGGAAAAAAAAAAAGCGGGAAAGGAAAAAAAAAAAAGAGAAAAAAAAAAAAAAAGCATTAACTCTTGCCCCCAGCAAACTTCTAATTAATTAGAAGGTACTCAGATCTCAAATTTCATTTCCAGTTTGCCAGACGTTTCTCTTTACAGTAACCCATCTATTTACTTTTCCAGGCCAGGGTATCCAAGCATTAGCAAAGCCTAAAGGGATATTTTTAAAAGGCACAGAACGAGCAGAACCAAGCAGGGTTCAAAGGCAAATCCCTCCTGGAGACCACGGTCCCCGTGTTCGTCGTCATCCTCCTTCTATGGCTTTCTCACAAAGCATCATCGCACTCAGACTAACGAGCACACGAGGCCCCATTTATTCTTCTGGGTTTTTTTGGTAGTGAGCACAATTTAGGGCAATTCCTCGTTAGTGTATTTAGGAGCCAGATCTCTTAGGAACTTCTTTTTTTTTTTTCCCCAAAGGGATCCATTCTGACTTATCCACCAAAGCACGTGGCCATGTTTGCTGAATGCGGCCGCTGATCTCCAGAACAGAACAGAACAGAATCCTAGAATCACAGAATCTTGAAGGTTGGAAAAGACCTCTAGGATCATCAAGTCCAACCGTCAACCCAACACCACCATGTCTACTAGACCATGTCCCAAAGTGCTATGCCTACACGCTTTTTGAACACCTCCAGGGACGGTGACTCCACCACCTCTCCAGGCAGCCTGTTCCAATGCCTGACCACCCTTTCAGTGAGGAAATTTTTCCTCATATCCAACCTAAACCTCCCCTGGAGCCATGTGAGGCTGTTTCCTCTTGCCCTATCAGCCTTGGTCTGAAGGTCAGCGCTGGAAGCCCGGTGCGGGTACCAGGTGGCCATCCAAAAGCTGGAAGCCAGGAGCTCGTTTGCCTGACGGATTTTCTCTTGGCTGCAATACCTGTCTACAGCCCCTGACCGCCGAGCAGCCCTTGCTTTGCTAATTTTAGCTCTTCACAGATACAATAACAACCAACTATTTATAAAGCTGTTGCTCTTGCTGCTGGCCAACTGAGTACCGCTGAACTAGAAATAACATCTCAGCGGGTTCACAGTAGAAACGTTATGAAATTTTGTTGGTGTTTTTGGTTTTGGGGGGGTTGTTTTGTTTTCTTTGTTTGAGTGCTGGGTTTTGTTTTTTTTTTAATTTCTAACAAATCTCTCAGCTGCCTCTGCTACTTTCCATTTCATTGTCTATTTAATTGCCACGGCTACAAATGATTTTCCAAGTAAATATACCGCGTTTTATTTCATTGCTATGTGAATCGCGGAGGACGCGATCCAAGCGCAGCAGTGCGGTTGGCCGAGGAAGTTAACGTCAGAGCAGACATGGCAGGTGACTGCGCCGGACCCCGGAGAAGCGCGCCGGTCGCCTGCACGCAAGGTTTATCTCCTGCTAGCAAAAAAAGAAGACAAGCGGCGTCAGCAGCACCGAACCAAACCACGCAAACACCCCCCAGAGCGACAGAAATGGGGACGAAGCGTCAAAGCTGCACCCTCAGAAGGGGCCGCTGGACCCAGGGAGAAGAGCCCCGGGCAGGAGCAGCACCCACGGCTCCCTGCGCAGGAAAAGCTCTTGGTTTAAACAGCGTTTCTCTCCCAATTCGCTGCTCTGCCTCTGGTCACGGATTGCAGGGAAGAAAAAATAAAAAACCCCAGACAATTAAGCAGATTCATGCACATCTCAAACAGAAGCTGCAAAGCAATTTGTACGGAAAGTCACAGAAACAGTCTCTCGGCACAGTCACTGGAAAACATCCGAGCTGAAGGACTAAACCCAACAAAATCAGCCTGTGCTTCGCCTGTTCAGCCAAGATCAAACTTCACATCACTGAGACATCCGCCGCCGCCAAGACATTTATTCACCTGAAGAGTGTGCACGCACAGACCGTGAACAGGAGACTGCGGGGTGACAATGGCAGGTGCTGCCGACACGGAGAGGAGAGATGGATGAGAAGAGATGGATGAGAAGGAGAGGAGAGATAGATGGATGAGAAGGAGAGGAAAGCCACCTTTCCCCGTTACGCAGCTCAAAACGGTCTCCAAACTGTGTTCAACTAATTGTCATGTACAGTAAAATAAGCAAGAGACGGGTGATGATTTATGGATGTAATAAAAATCGGTCATTTGACAATTGTAATAGCTTTTACGTTGCTACCAAAGTTCAGGTTTTTTTACTGGAGATTGCTACTCAGACTGGGATGGTTATTACAGCCTTTCTTCCGACACCATCCTTTCTGCTCCGTGTTATTTCAGACCTTCCAATAAAGTGAATTATCCTGCGTGGGTCTCAGGGCAGGGGAAGGTGGTCAGGGTTAAGGAAGAAGCCCAGGGTTACGGATGCAATCTCTGCACAGCGGAGCCTGAGAAAAGTCACCTGAGATGCCCCGAGATACACAAAACCCGCTATTCTCAACACCATTTATTGTACTAAATAGGAAAATTATTTCTTCCTCATTTAACAGTTTGCATCTCAGAATTACAATTTAATGACTTAAGGCTGAGAGTATTTTTCAGTTCTCAGCAGGACAAGGAAATCAAGACTCTGCTGCCTCTGAAAAGGTGAAAAAAATCTAAAAATAGGAACCCAGCAGACAGGCAGCAATCAGAATTAGAGGTGAAGGAGAAAAGGCCTTTTCACAAGACAGCGTGCTGCCCGCTGGCCGCTGAAAACGGCTGATATTATTTTTGATTTGTGTCAGTTTAGATTTCCTGGGAAAATGCAGCGTTTGGTCCATTTCTGAGGCATTTATTCTTAGTGCCCTGGTGCACTCCTCCCTCCCTCTGGGGAGGATATTAGCCTGCTAAGCACATGATAGGTCAAGTAATTATTTACACGCTCATGTTCTGTTTTGCCCTTCCAGACAGGTTTTCACCCAAAACATTGCTCAATGACTTTTGCAATCACAGAAGAACATGATGCTGCCGGGGAGGTTCCTCCACACCTGCAAAAGCTGCAAAACCAGATCCGATTCATTTCTTTCTCTTTTTTTTTTTTTTTTTCTTTCTCCTTAATTTCTTTCTCCTTCCATAAGGAAGTGACCTGGGCCAAGAGATGGCCACTACCTGGGTTAAAAATTCTATTTTTTTGTGAAAGAAATGAAAAGCCTCTTTTAGAAACAACAACAAACCCAGGTCCTTACCCTTGTGCATCATCTGATGCATCGGTCCCAGTCCCCGTGCCGGGGCAGCATCCCAGCTGCTGCGTCCCCTCAGCCGGACCCTCGCCGGGCCACGAGGACCAGGGCGGCATCACAGCCCCGAGGGGTCAAAGCCCAGCGCCCAGACACACAGATCCGGCTGCAGCCGCCGGCAGCATCACCGTGATGGCACGGGCAGAGGGAAGGGCCACATCCCCCCCGCTTCCCCCCCCGCCCCCCGCTGCCGTGCTTTGCGAGCACGAAGGGCAGAAAAACAAAACGCTTTCTGGTTTCTGCAAATGGAGCAAACCTGGCAACAAGACAGGGAGGGTCGGTACAAACGGGAGCGCGGCAGAGCCCCCAGGACAGCGTGGGGCTGTCTTCTCTCCTCCCGGCAGCGTACCTACAACTTAACTCCATTATTCTTTCACCTTGGGAAAAGAGTGCAGCGATGTCAGAGCAGAATTACAGAAGCAGTCACTTCTCTGCCTCGTCTCACACGTTCTCACCCGAAAGACAGAATGTGGCTGAATGTACGTTAAACGCCCGTTTCCCTCCCGGACATCCCTGAAAGAGGGAGACGGCAATCTGAGGGCTCTTACTCCTGGCACGTAGGGCAAAACCTGACACGGATTCAGCACATGAAGGCAGACCTGCGCGTACGTCCCAGCCCCCCGATGCTGTTGTCTCCCTCAGCACGCTGAGTGGCAGAGAGCGATTTCTTCTCTCCTCCTCTCTTTTGGAGTTTAACATCCTAATAATTCCCTTGGCATCACAGACTGCATTGAGCATCACTGATGTTACAAGTACACCAGCATTACAGTAAACCATTGATGCTAAAGTAATTTCTGTCCTGTCCTCCTAAAAAAAAAAGAAGGGAATTGCAAATTTTAGAGTCTCTACGGTCGGGTTTCTGCTTTGCACTGATTCACTTGCGTGAAGATCTGAACAGAACGTTTCAAGCTTAATTGAAGGGCTCTGCTTAAAAATACCAGAGCTGTGGGATTCTTACCATGGGCTGCTGTGCTCTTTAGGAACAGTTTTAATGTACCATGTAATAGTCTCTTTTGACTTTCCACACTATTATTTCTTTGTAGAAATTGTTAAAACAATTCATTTAGAACAAGTAATGTATGGCATTCTCAAATTCGATCAGTTTATGCTTACCATAATTAACTGCATAGGCTATATAGGCACTTACCATTCCCCAGCTGTACTACGGACTCCCAAAAAAAACACCTTTTCCTTTTTTTTTTGCACTTCAGACACTAGCTATAGTAACAGTCCCACTTCTCTCAAACACCTCATACATCTCTCACCTAGGAATTCGGCCCACCAAAGTCATCTTCTTTAAAAAATATTTCGAAAATATTCAGATGACCACTTGAAAAGTGCAAGTAAGCGATAATCCAGAAGTATTTAAATAGTCACCTATATTTTTCTGTGTCGTGATGTGGCACGGAACAAAAATCAAATTGCAAATATGCTTACGGACGCTCTCCTTCCTGGATTTATCCTTGATGCAGCACCAATGGTTTTACAGTCAAACTCTCCCTCCAGAGCCGGCAGCTCCTGTTCCCTTTACTAAGCCAACAGGCGTCAGAGCCGCGTACGTTTGTGCCACGACGCAGGGGAGAGGATGGAAAAGGCAGCGCACGGCTGACACAGGAGGTGCGTTAGCACCTTGCTGCAGACCGAGCCCTTGGATCATGCCGCGATTGCCGCACGGCAGAGATGGGGACTGGGGAAACTGGTAATACTTTAAATTAAGGTAATAAGGTTGTAATGCTCAGCAGCTAATTTAACAGCATACATTAACAGCAGCCTTACTGAATCTTAATTACTTGTGTAGGTGGAAACGCCATCAGCAATTACAATTCCTAACCAGGGACACTGATTTTTTTTTTCCAGCAGCGTGTCAAGGCTGCTCACGATGATGAGCAAGGGGGGATCCTGTCCCCCCTCCCCGCGTCCAGCACGGGAGGGACTTGGCGCTGCTCCGCCGCAGCTCTTCCCACCAGCTGGAAAACGTGGGCGCAGAACGGGCCGATTCTGTGAACTCGCTCGTGCTCAAGCAGAATCACACACCTGCTAGTGCACAGAGGTACCTTTGAGACGGATGGAAACATTGCCGGGGCTGGGGCGGCTGGTCGGGAAGACTCCAGAAGCCGCACGTGTTCCCCAACACCGTGCTGCGCCGGGGCGGCCGCGCTCCCGCTCGCCTCGCACCCGGGATTGTCCTTCCTGCGGCAGGGCAAGCGCTGCAGGACCTCGCGGCCGAAATCCGGCATCCTGAGACGGACTGGTCCAGGAGAAGTCTCGAGTGTGACACAAACTCCACCGAAACGAGAGGCGGAGGAAGGAAACTAGCCTCTGATAGACTGCAGGCTGAAACCACAGGCAACAACCACCTCCAGAATATCAAAATTAACGGTATTTGATCTCACTGGAGCTTACCCAGGCTCCCAACTCGGCTGAAACTGTGGTTTCATGAAATGCCCCCAACCAAAGCGTGCTGGAGTCGAGCATTAGCTCAGCAGGCAGTCTGCAATAGGACGGTGGACCCATCCGGAGCAGTCTGTCTGCGGAAATGCTGTGCTCGGTCTGTATTCACATCTACCGCATCCTCACGACACCAGCGTTCCCTACCCTGCGTCATGACGCGCACTCATGTAAAATTGAATGTACTCCTGTGTCCATTAAATAAAATATTAACAAGTCAAGTCATTAATGTCATTCTGCATAAAATGCGTTAAAACACATTCCAGGGGAGTACTTGTTAAATCGCTTTTTACTAACCAAAAGTGACAGCACAGAATGGAAAGTATTTATAAGGCATACAAAGAAATTATGAGCTGAGAAGGAAAACGAAACTCAGCTCTTTGCCTGATTTTTCCAGACAGCATCTGCAACTATGACAATTTACCTGAAAATACAAAGGCTTCAGGTGACAGCATCCCTCTGCAGCCGTCCCGATTCTGCTTTACTGCAGAGGCTGCTGTATTTTATTTTTGGGATTCAGTGCAATCCCCTTGAGAGGCACCAGTTTCTGCTCCAGGGCTTGGTGCTTTTCTTGTTCGCCAGGACCAAGCGCCCCGGGAAGAAGACTCACGTTCCTGCAGCTTACAGGATCCCATCTAATCAGCTCCAGGTACACAGGGCTGGCCCTGGAGCTCTCTCCATCACCATGTAAAATTCAGGTTTTACCGGCAGGCATCACAGAGAGCCCAAGGTGCCTTGGCGAGTCATTTGTTGTCATGCAAAAGGCACTGGAGTGCAGGTTACCAGCACTGATGAGCGGAGGAGGGTCTGTCTGTACGTTAACTCTTCTGCTCGTTTTGTTCATTCAAAGGTGAACAATATAGGGAAGGACACAACGAATCCACTTAACGAAGCCCAGACTTTCAAACGCTGCCCCAGCCTTCAAAGAGAGCATTTTGCTGAGGTTTTGGCTCAGCACCAGCAATAACCAGAGTCCGTTATTAATTAAATTCCCCATGAACGAAGGCTGCCAGTCTCTGCTGCAAGGCCTCTGCCCCTGCAGAGCCCACCCGCGTTAGAGCGGGAATGAAAGAGACCCCAGCGATGGATGACGCCGGGCGTGAAGTTAAACTGGTGAAACGACGGAGCACAAACGCAGCGCAGGCTGCGGGACGGCGAGAGCTGCCAGACGGAGCCGCACCGGTTCCGCCGACGGAGCAGCTTCTGCTCCGCGTTGCTGAACAGGCGCAAGCTGCCGCGGACAGAGCCCAGGATTCAGGGTTTGTTACCGTACCCATCGGCTTTTGTCTTTTTGTGATCTGCTCCGGGATCGGCCGGGGCACAGCGGCAGCTGGAGGAGGCAGCTAACTCTTCATTTCCTCCTCCGTCAGGGTACGTCCACGCGCTCTCCTAACGAGTAAGAGCAGAGGGGTTTGTGTCCCATCCTGCTCTCGGGGCAGGGGGTCCCGCGCCGGCTGTGCCGGCAAGGCTGGAAAGCTGCACGCCGCCGCTCGGAGAGACGGGGCTGGACGCTGCCCAGAGCGTCGGTGTGCGCTGCCGAATAACCTGCACAGCCTGGGCGGCTGTGCTGTTAATGAGGTTTCTTCTCCCTTTTCTTTCTCCTCTTTCTCATTTCTAAGAAGAAAAGAAGACTTCAAAATTGCAGGATGAGCACTTGGCAAGAAGAATCAATGCTTTTGTTTCCTATAAATATCAGCTGTCCAAAAATATATCTCTATTCTTATTCCTCCAAATACACATTCATATTTATCAATAAATATTTTATTATAGCCATTATCAAAACATCAAAGGCTGCTGGCATGTTTTACTTCAACTGACGCTGCTTGTTCCAGGCTCACGCAATGCATCAAATGTTCATCTCCCACAGAAGTCAGAATTAATATTTAAGTTGCGATGGGAGAAGCCACCGGGGGTAGCGTGGAAAGGAAATGACTTTGCATTCTCGCCAACACCCAGGTAGCAAAACAAGCGCCGAGTGAGGAGAGCACACCGCTCCAATCCCTACCAGGGACTGCCGGACACCAAACCATCGGAAGCAACGGTCAGACAAGATTTCACTGACAAGGGGACAGACTGCTGCTGGGTATCCCTGACCCGCCACTGCTACCATTTTTCTTGAGTCAGCTATGACTCTCTCTGCCAAGGTAAGGCTGTTTTCTCGGACCTCAGGCAGATCTCATTCCGTGTGGGGTACTGCAGACACCTGCCTTCTACACCCACAGGGATCTGCTCTAGTCTCACAGCTAGAGGCAGACAGGAGAGCATATCCCTCTGCTTATAGGGATATTATATTATCCCTATATTTTCTTAACTCCCTAGTTAAGAAAAGCTGTAAAACCCCAGGATTTCCCAGCTGCACCACTACTCCAGCCTCCGCACCAGCAGCAGAGGCAACCTTTGCAGGACCCAGGGACATCTTCCTTGGCTCACCGAGCCTGGCCGTGCAGCTCGTCAGCGTCACACAGCACCGGACAGCCGTGAGCCGCAGCCTCCTGGCAGCGTCCGACCCGGGGACCAAAGCTGCTTCCCCCCCGGTACCCGGGACGTCGACAGCCGCGGCACAGCTCTGCAGCCCCCCTCTCCTGCCATCGATGGACAGCAGCAGGACCACGCGAGATTCGTCTGCAAATCCCCCCCTGCAGAGAGCCGCTGTAAAGTTACAAACCCAGGCGGGCTGATGAGTACGTAAAGCCCTCCAATTTCAACTCTCCTATGCACAAGCTAAATGAATAAAACACTTCACAACTGATTTATTTACAGTTAATGATATCCTCAGCCACTCTTGAGCTTGGCACAGTTCAAAGTACTAAGCACTTCCATGTTATTGTCCCAGGTTTTATTTCCCTGCATATTTTCAACAGCGGGCAGTGACTCAGCCACATGAATCATTTATGGCATTGTGAGTCACACTAGGTAGCACACGAAGGATCTGGATAACCATTACAAGGTTTATTTGAGATCAAGAAAGGCACAATACGCTGCGCAGTCATTAGTATTTAAAGGAAAATTATTTCATTTAGCTAGGGAAAAAAGAGAGGTATTTTAAAATGTTAATGCAATGTCTTGCTGGCAAACCAGACTTCCTCTCCCGCATGGTTTTGAAAATCAAACCTGTACTTTTTCCTCAGCCTACTTCAGTCAAACACATTGTGTGCGCACAGGATTATAATCAAGACCACAGAGAAAACTTTCAACAGGAGGCCCGTACCTCTCCTCCTGTAATTACACCTCTACATTAAAAAGGCACTTTGTTCAGAATTCAGCCTTAGCCACATCCTCAGCCGGTACAGATTCGCACATCCCCACCAGCACCGACAGCGTGGTGGAGCCGGTCCTTCATCAGCGCCAGGAGCGGCTAGACCGGGAGGACCGGGGACGCTCGGGGGCTCCGGCAGCCACAGCTACCGGCCAGGCTTGCGGCTCCGCTCCGCAAGAGGGGGGCTCCCTCCTGGAGGGGTACAAGGCCCAAATCTGGGTGACCCCAGGGTGCAGCCCCCACAGGGAGCCTGCGGGTGCCAGAGCCGCTCCTACCCGGGCCAGGACAGACGGATGGACGGCTGCTCTCCCTTCAGCAGGAACACAGAACGCTTGTGTTTAACATCCCCATAGCAAACGCTCGGTTCCTCTTTGCTGCTGCTGACCCAGGGCCATTGCAGTGTTTTACAAGCACTAATTAAATCACAGCAGACAGCTAATGCCCCGCTCTCCATCAGGGAGATGTAGGGAGTGCTCTGCCTCCAGCAACAAACATCCCGTCCCCATCTCCCTGCGGGGCTCAGTGCTTTAACGTCTTCTCCTCTCTCAGCTCACAGGGACAGTCCACGTTTGCTGGAGGACAGAAGAGTGTGCTAATGGAAGGGACTATTTTAGGGAAAGGCAAAAGAAATACCTAGGAAACAACTTTTAAAGGATGCTGCTAAATCTGCAGGGTGCCCTCTTAGAGGAGGGGATTATTTTTTTTTTTTATGGTTGCAGGAACCTCATAAAGCAGTAGGAGTACCACGGCCTACCCTGCTCGACCAGAGGAACAGTGACCACGGCGGGCAAGGGCGGCATGGCTGCGGTCCCCAGATCCCACAGGGAGCAGGTCCTTGCTCTCCGCATGCCGGTGCTCTCACCTCTCAGCTCTCCCAGGTCCAGGGTCTTCCCCAGCTGCTCCAGGAGGTCGGCCCTGGCCGCATTCTTCTTGTGCTTTTTGCCATCGTAGTGCTGCTGTGCCATCATGGGGTTGTTGAACCAGGCTGCGCAGAGCTGGCAGTACCTGTCCGAGTCTCTCCGCTGATGCGGTGACGGTACCACGGGGGGACTATCCGTGTGCGGCTGCTTTAGGGAGCTCAGAGTGGTTTCTGTGAAGGGAAACGTTGAGACGTGAGCTTTTCCAGGCTAGCGTCGCTGTCTGAATAACAGCAGACCCTGAGGCAGATCCCGCATTAGACACGGGGAATAATTAGCAGCAGTTATAGGGTCCCACTGGATATTTTGGATGGTACTGCTCGGAAATCTACCATTTCTCATAAAAAAAGCAGCGTGAAAGGATAGCGCAGGACTGTTCCTCAACTATCTGCATTTCACTAGCTGGGAAAGGAGGATGCTCTCGTTGCAGTTACACGTCTTATCGCTGTTGTGACTAAACCTGCTAAACTTACCCTGCTTAAATTGCTACTTGCAGGAAAAATTGCTAGTGGAGAATAAACAAAACATGCGAGGTCATCTACTTCTCAAGAGAGACAGACAGATTTATCATTATCTCAGGATTCTTATTGTTCAATTTATTTGGTCTCGGAAAGAATAGGGAAATTGTAAATTGCCACAGATGCAAAAAAATATTCAATAGGCAGTTCGTTCAAATATCTTCACGTTGTGAATTGACAGGTACCAGTAACCCACGACCTTTATTTAATCCCATTTCCCTTCAGATTCACCAAGAGGCCGTCTGGGAACACAGACATGATCTCCAAATAATTGCACAGAAAAACGGGTGATTAGGCTTTATATAATGGAGCTGCACCTTATTTGCCAGAGTTTTCCTACTTCATACAAGAGAAGTCACAAAGCCATGGAAAAAACAGTTTAAAGTACAATAAAGTTCAGATAACATCGGGATACAAAAATATACAATGACTAGTAGCACTTAATTATCACACCTCATTCAAAAATTCCCTTTCATGTGGTTTTCCTTTTCTTTTCCAGATGAAATGTCTGCTACCTAAATAATTAACAAACCACTCTCTCTCCGTGACAGAAGAATAGGCAAATTTGAAGGTGGTGAAGAGGAGCTGGATCGCTCTCCTTTGATCAAGAGGCTCCGTGCTCTTCCGGCTGAGCTCTGATGAGAGCACGGCTCGGCCAGGGACGAACCCACCTCAGCGTCTGGCACCGGGAACGGCAGCAGTGAGCAAACCGGGGGGGTACGTAGATGTATCATTACGACCGAAGCCCACTGTGGTTGACTCCACGGCTCGAGAAAGTTAATACTCTTATAAATCTTCTGCTGACCTGCTCGGGAAGGGACGTCTATTAACTTTCCTGAAGGAAATTGTATCTTACATATAACGTTACTTACAACCTTATCAATTTGCAGGGGTCGATAAGCTTCGATTGGTTTTGACGACAACTGCCAAGGTATCAGAGTTCCACGGCCCGGACGGCTGGTTGAGGCACCGTCACCTTCCTCGCCAGCTGCCCCTGGAGAAACATCTGGAGAAGTTTCCTCCCTTCTGCTGCGGCCACCAGCGCGCTGCACAGCGCGAGCAAAACGAGCTCTTTTGGGGATTAGTTAATAAAGTGATTACACCACTGGCTCCTGCGGAAGATATTTCTTCTCCTCGTTCTGCTGTCTCACGAACCGCCCGCTCGTCCGGATTCATTCCACCCCACCAGAGGATTCCTCTGCCCGGCCTCCGTTGAACCAGCCGAGTTCAAAACCAAGCGCAACGCCAGCAGACCCCTTCTTCCCCTGCCCCAGCCCCCATGCCCCTTGCAGCACGCCGGGGCTGGGGCCGCACTCGGACACGTCCCGGCTCTGCTGAAGCAGCCGAGGTCGGCGGCTGCGGTGCTGCCTCCTGGAAAACCGCTCCCGACAGAACCGGCGGGCAGCACGCGCAGGGCGCAGGAAGGACCCGGCTGTGTTTTGCTCCTGAAACCAACATCTTTTTCTAATGCCTCCAACATCCCCGGTTTCTGTACCTCACCCCCAGCCCCTCCGAGGTGCACGCAACAAACAGCGCGAGTCCACCACAGAGCAGAGCCCGGGCCAACGCACGGTGATTAAGAAGAAAATTAGGAAATAACAATATTGCCCGTCCAAACTAAGGTCGTGCAGACTTTGCCTGTGCTTGACTCACGCAAAGCAAACGCAGCTTGCCTCTTGCTCGCGAATTTTTGCAAGTACCGGCAGCTCCCCGAGGAGCAGGCAAGAGTCAGTGCCAAGGGCTGCCCGGCGCGGGAATCACGCACGGCCCCGGGGATGCTGCGTGGTCCCAGCCCTCCACCGCTCCGGAGCACGGCCGAGGCACCAGGACCGACCTGCAGAGACGTTTGGGCATCTGGACCGTTCTAAACATCCCGTTATTGCAGCAGCGCAGGAGCTCTGTGGTATATTTGACTCGCTGCTCTCCCGGCCCCAGGCTATAAAGTTAAATCTATCAGATCTTTTGGTCAGCTTTCTCCTTGCTGACATGTTAGCTGCTGCCAGAGGGGAACCAGGGAGGCTGAAAGTTCACAGAGCTGGTGGTGTCCACAGGAGTTACATCTCCCTCTCGCTAAAGAGATACGACCGAAGCATCCTCATCCTCTGCTGCTCAGCCATCAGCTGGACCAGTGGCCCCGCATCCGAGCCCCTCGACGAGGCTGGTGGCTTGTGCTCATCCAAATGCCGTGCAGGAGGGAGGCCGTCAGTGGGACCAGTGCTCCTGCTTCAGGGGACAGCACCAGAGCCCCCCCATACCCACCCCAGCCCTGCTCCGAGCCCACCGTACCGCCTGCCCCCTCGACTCCCCGCGGGCCGCAGCCCCCCATCGCAGAAGCCCTGCACAGACCCGGCGCCGGACCCTCTGCGCACGTCGCAGCGATTTCCCCTTAGCACGCACCATCCAAAATAGGTTCTTGCAAAGCCACGTTCCTCACGGTCCGTTTACAGCTCCCACCAGCGCTAAGGTGTGCTGAACCCAGCCTGGCAATTCATGAAAACATCATCCGAACCCTCCTGAAGAGAAATAGATGAAAGTTGATTTCTCCGCAAATGCGGATTTATCATTTTGATATGCGCTACATAACTACTACAGAACAGAAAATATCATTCCCTGAGCAGCGACATGAAAATTAATAATAAACACTCAACAAAACGTCAAATGTTAAAAACATATCTCCATCTAAAACACAAACATAAAAGCTGCTAGTTTGACTATTTCAAGTATTTCAGAATGCTAAATAGCTCACGACAGTCTGCCTTACGTTCCCTTTTGCTGTGGGAGGGAAGTGAGAAAGTCTTAACTCTGCTGCAAGAAGCAAAATACAAAGTTAGAAACGCTTTAGCACTCCGGCAAGGAACTAATGTCTGACTTATTTCTTGCATGCAAAGCTTTTTCTTTATAGCTGCATTTAAGCGGAACCCAACTTTTTATCATTGCCACTCTCCAGGAACCGAGCAGGAGAACGGGGAAGTAACAGATCCAGGACAACGCGGCACTGGAGAAACTCAGTTTTCTTCAGAGGTCAAGTCTGGGACTGAGGTAGACTCCAGCTGCTGCTGGATGGATCCTCGCACCCTGAAAAGCCATTGACCCTGTCGCCTTCCGCACGCCTCAGACACGAACCCCACGCTAGGAACTAGAGAACAAGGAGGCAAAAAAGCCAAGGGAACTGTTCCTGCCAGCAGAATCACAGCCCTGTTCCTCACCCCGGCGGCGGGGGACCCCGGTGCTGGCATCTCCCCTCGCAGGAGCCAGCCCCAGCACCTCCCGAAGCCCTGAACCCACGGCGGCTGCGCGGCGCTGCCGGCCCAATTTCCACCTTCCCGAAGCGATGCCTGCAGGTACCTGCGCTTTGATCAATGAAGGCAGCAGCTCCTTCCCCCCCACACTTGTTTGTTTTACAACTCATCCTGATGACTGGATGCAAGCTGACAGAAGATCTTGGAAACGACTGGAGAAATTCATCAGCACTAGTGGAGACATAAAGCCTCCGAGGGCTACAACCTTGTACAGCAGGAGCAACAGAAAAGATCACAAATATTGTGCTGTAGTGATGAGGCATCGCTCTCCTATCATGAAAAACCCGACCGTGAAGGCACCTCTCCCTCTCCTGAAAGCACCAGCAGAGAAATGAGAGATCTGTATGTCATTAAGACGGTAAAATTGAAAGCGAAGGTGTAACTCTGTAAGGGGACTGAGGACAGATGTAATTTTTTAGGGGATCGGCGAGACAGAAAACCCAGAATATCACACAGCGGTTTGTTCGGAGGCAGAACGCAGTTGCCGGCGCATCCGTGTGCATCTGCAAAACAGGCGACGGATGCTGCGGCTGAAGGTGGTCAGAAAGTGCATCCGGATTATCCGGTAGGAACGTGGGGTACGAGAACTGCGCAGAGTAGGATGCACGCTAACGCCTCGCACCGCTTGATATACTGTGCGGAGCACAGGCTGCTCAGGGTTTAGGATTGACGTAACCTCCACGGCGATGAGAGGGAACTCTGTTCTTTACCAGTTCCGCAGAGCTGAGATAAACGTTTCACCTTGCGGCAGGAAACTCCCTGGGAAGCCCCTGAGCTGCTCTCCGGTATAATATTAAGCAGCGCTCCGGCACCACGCTGCTCGCAGGGAACAACGCTCAGCACTCCGACACACATTGGATGTCAGCAGAGGTATCCACAGAAATCCTTCCCTCTGCCGCTTTCCAGCTGGAAACGGATGCGAGTCGAGGATGAAGCCGCCGGCGCTGTGTTTGGAGGAGCTGCTCTGCAGAGGTGAAGCCGCAGGGAATTTCTGGCCACCGGCAGTGGCTGCGGGTCCCACGGCAGCCTGGCAGCACAGCACGTTTCAGAGCCGATCCCTCCAGGAACCATGACCAGGAACAGAATTTCCAGTTGCAGATACTTTTCAAATTTTCACCTTTGCTGAGAATATTACATTTTTTGTAACACCTTTTTTTTTTTCTTCCCCCTCTGGAGGATGCTGCTCCTCAAACAGCTCAAGAATTCTTCTTAAATTTCCCCTGCAGTTTCAACTGCATTCATTAGTCTTCGTTTTGTCCCCTAAATTCATTTCGTTACTGTGCAATTTAAAGAGATGCTATGCTCCACAGAGGCAACTGTATGTCTGTGTGAACAAAATGACTCCTGCAAAGACAGTTTCTGCAAAGAATTTCCCAAATTCGTTTCTCCCTTTACACACAGACCCACTAATTAAGCTAATCGTCAACACAGAATTTGACAACAACTTAGGGTAGCAGAACGAACTTTTGTGCAAGGCTGAAAATCAGACATTGCAATGTGGAGGTTATTACCTATTTTTACTTGCCTATTGCCACTAAAATACCTTCTCAGATTAAATGTGTGTGTTTAGTCTCAGCCATAATAAGAGCACTTGGGGAACTCTGAAAACATTTTAAGGTGTTTGCTTTTTTTTTTTTTTTAATTAAAAGATTATGAGAGTTCAAATATTTCTACAGAGTCTTTCTCACTTTTTTTGATCACACATGAAAGTGAAAAAATACTCTTAGGAGCTTAAGGAAACACCAAATAAAACACGCAACCCATCTAACCATCTGAAGGATTACCCCATTATGATCAGAACAGGAGCTTGGTCTCTTTTAAAGATGCTAACCATGAGCTTGTCCCTCCCAAGCCGCCAGCACCCGCTCCTCGGTCACTGGGCTCAATCCCAGGTCCCCAGAGCATCAGGAGGGTTGGATCCCTCTGCAGCGGCACACCGCTGATTAGCAATACCTCTTAATTGCTGCAGGCCAGCAGCTGACTTCTGAGCAGCCCAATTCTATATTAAACGTTATTTATCTCTGTTAATAACATCCATCGAAGGGAAAACAAACCGCGACTCATCCCACCAGAAGGTGATGGGGAAACATCCACATCCCTGTCCCGCAGCTCCAGCACCGGACGCAGGGACTGAGCGCACCCAACAGCCCTTTAATTACAGGGAACCCCAGCAAGGACCAGCTCCACCACCAGCACTTCCAATCTCCATCCCAGGGCTCTCAAACCCAACGCTGAAACGCTCGCAGGCCTTCTGACAACCAGGGCTTTACAGATGATGTACAGGAGCCTCTGGAATGCCCCTCCATGGAGCTGGGGAAGAAAAATGGCTAGATAATCTCAGTGATCAATTCCTGTTGGAAACAGCACAGCCACCGCTCCAATCCTGCACAGCCACGCCGTTGGCACAGGCACGCGTGAAGCCCCCGGGGATGGGATGCTCCTCCCTGAGACCATCCAGCCTGTGAGCACTGGAGCCTTGGATGCTCTGTCCGAGAGGCTAAAAGCTCCCCGCTGCCAGCCATGAAAGACGGGGAGAAAAATACAGTGGAAAAGTGCTGGGCAACTCTGTAGGGAGTCCAGAAAAACGCTGTGTCCAAGGGGCACATTTCTGAGAATTACTGGAGAGCAAGGAGGTGCTCATTAATGTATTCCTGCCGCTCAGCTTCATCAGATCAAGTGTCTGGAGGAGCTGATGACTCCTTGAGTTACTCTTTCCCAGTGATTACGCCAGCTGGAGAGCACATTACTCTCGGAGCACGCGGTGCAGCTCACTCAGAGCCTCTGCGAGGCCGATCCAGATGATTAAAAAATTAGACAAAAGCAGAACGCAGAGTTGCAGCTCTTGGCAAGCCCTGCAGAGCTCGTACGCAGGGTCAGCACGGTGGGGCTGGTCGCTGCTGGTCGTGCACAGACCCCACAGTGAGTCAGCCCCAGCGCTGCTGCAGAGAGGTCTCTGGCGAAGGGGAGGGCACCAGCGGTTCTCATCCATTGCCACGTCCAGCCACATCTTCGGTTTCATTAGCAGAGACCGAAAAGCTCCACCGGCACCTGCTGCGCCGAGATCAGTTCTCTCCTGCCATTGACCCCAACGCTGCCCACGCCGTGTCCGCCTGCCTCGCACGGCTCCAGCTCCACGGGCAGACCCCGGGCTCCCGGCTGCTCCCTCTCACCTGCCCAAACAGCACCGGACCCGCGGGGTCCTGCCCGGCACGATGGTCCCGCAGGTGAGACCAGCGACTCTCTCCCTGCTGTCGGGTGAATCTGAATCATCGGTTTAGGTGGGAATTGGTCCACGTGCTATTCCCTGAAATCCAGCATCCTTGTGACCCTCAAAAACTCACCTGGATTTAACCAGAAATACCGGGGTTTGGTGCTGGAGGTGAAACCGCTGGACGGCTGCACACGAGGGATGGGGTTCTGAGCACCGGACAATGAAATGCCATAAGCGAGTACACTGCTCCTCTCGGTGCCCTCGTCATTATTTGCCAGCTGCAGAGAGCAGGCTGAGGAGTCCTAAAGTGAGTCGGCTGCAAATCGTCATGTTCGTTCACATTCGATCGTCCTGCTGGCTCGCTGCGGGGATGCTCAGGAGCTGCCAGCACCCCCTGCCACCCACGGGATTCAGATTCGGTACCCAAAGTTTCCAGATGCATCCCAGCGACTTGTGAACTCCGCTGCACCTTCAGTTAACGAGCCTTCTGAGAGCCCGCTCGTTAGTTAAAACAAGTAAGCCGCCATCTAAAGCAAGTCCCCGTATTCCCTCAGGCAAAGGGAATAACATTTCCCAAGCCAATCCTGGTAAAGGACAAATGATATTCTATGCATCAGCGTCTACAGTCTGTAAAGTCAAAAAGGCAACAAAAACACACACACAGAGCCAACCCTCCTTATTTAATCGCATTAGGATTTCTGCACATCGCGTTAGGCAGGATGTAAAATGCACAGCTAAATTTATCTTCCGTTCTGAAGGAAGGGCCACCAGTTGTAATACTGAAATACGTCCGTCTGCAGGACTACAGCCCAGTTATACTCCGTTCCAGCATCCTCTGGCCCCACAAGCACAGAGGAAGTTTTGTTTCATGGGATTTTAGTGGTTTGCAGGGACTTTAGGGTTAAGCAAACAATAAGATGGTTAAATTATCCAATTGCAACATTTGACTTTTTAAATGTGAAAGTTAATAGGATCGCATTATTGGAATCACCGTGGAGGAAAGCACGAATACCCACCTGGGCAAAAATCAAGAGACAATTGATCCAACAGTTTTTAAAGACCAGATTTCCCTCTAAGGTAAAAGCAAATGATATTCTGTTCTGTACAGTAACACAAAAGGTTTATTAAACATATCAGCCAAGCTGTCGAATAACTTCTGATAACTAAAGCCAGGTTTGGCTATTCGTGCCCAGAGGAGATTGTCTTCCACCAAGCAAAACCCTTCAGGAGCGTGGAGCCAGAGATAGGAGGGTGGTACAAAGGCCAGCCCTGGCTGATAACCCACTAATCTACGTGAACAAAGCAGACCATAACGAGCATCAGCATTTTTTTAGAGGTTGTTATGACAGCAGCACAAACGAATAGCTGCTGCTGCCGGCCGTCATCACTCGGCTATCCGTTTTCTGCCGCGCAGATTACACCGAGCCGGCACCTCGGCACAGCGAGCCCGCTCCAGCCCCGCGCCGGACCCTCCTGCTCCGGCTCGCTGCCTCTGGACCTACCTGTGGCCTTTAATGCTGGTTGTTCACCTAGCAACAGTTTTAACCTTTTGGCATGGATTTTCCCTTGGTAATGCGATTCGGCCACCACTGCTGAGGTAAAGGACATGTTACATAGTGTGCAGCATTTGTTCTTATCCACTGAGTCACCATCACTGCCCTGGGTGGAGACAAAAACACAGACAAAAAAAAAAAAAGANGGAAAAAAAAAAAAAAAAAAAAAAAAAAAAAAAAAAAAAAAAAAAAAAGAGGTGTATAAGCCCACCGAGCACAGTCACAGAGAAAGAAGAGAGAGGAATCCAGGTTGTCATGCCAAGGCCATGGTTTCCAAGGGGTTTCCCCTCCTTGTCTCCCCTGGTCCTGCCTGCTCCCAGCCCTGCTCAGCCTGGGGATGCCTCTGACCCCCCCGGCGCTCCCGAGCCCCCCAGCACCTTCTCCCCCTTTCGCGCACTGGGAGCTCATCCTGCTGCTTTGTGCTCCCCGCGGCCGAGAGGCTCGTCCTTCCTCCAGACTGCCTGCCTTTACCGTCTTTATTCCTGTTCTCTGGCTGAGGGCGTCAGACAAATCTGGTGCTTTCCCTGCCACCGCACACCGCGCGTTTCTGCTTGCTGCGCTTCTGTAGGAGACCCCGAAGCAGCCGGGGGGACGGGATGGAGGGGGGTGCAGCCCTCTCTGCAGACGGGAGAAGCAAATGAACCAGCGGGACTCGTGCAGGATCACACACCAGCCCCAGCCACCTCCTGCCCCCTCGGCCTTGGCTCTGCCATTCTCAAGCCCTTGGAGGAGACCCCCTTGTCCCCCCCCTTCATGCAGAGACCGAGGTAGAGATGGGCCGGAGGGGTTGGGGAGCCCCGGCTGCACCCCCTCTGCAACCCGGGTGTCTGCTCCGTGGGGCAGGAGCTCCACGAGGCGCCTGGCCATCCCGGGCTGCCCCTCTGCAAGCCCTTGCAGGGGAACCAGGCTCAGACCTGGCAGCGGTAACGACCTGCCCGCTGCTAACGAGAGAGACCTGAAGGCAAGAGCAGCCTCGTGGCACGTACTAAAGACAGGAAAAAAGGCTTGCTGTAGTGTTTGCAGAAAAAGAAAAAAAAAAAAAAAATAAAAAGAGCAAACCACCTAAAGAACCATCTATGTTCTGCTCCTTTCCTAGAGATGGATTTTGAGCTCTTGAGCACTGCCGGATGAAAAAAGGCAATCATAAAAAGTTCAAGACACTTTGCAGACGATGGTAAAAAGCACATCCCAGAAACCGATGCTGCCTAAACCACGCTCAGCGCTGTGGCCCGCAGATGTTTGAGGATCTGCACAACGAAACGCCTTGGTGCAAAGGTGATACCCCCTTGCAAGACCCTTGGTGTCAGCTAACAGGTGACAGTTTTAAGAAGTTATGAACGTCACCATTCAGTATTTCAGTACCAGCAAGGGTCTCTCATGGCTGCAGAGATGGAAGTAGGAACCATTCTTTACAGTTACTAATTGTTGCATCCTTATTTTTACAAGTACACCCCAATTTAATGAGAATAGTGTCTCCAACCTTCATTATGGTTATTCTTGCAGGAATAAAAGCCAGCGTGCCTCTGCCCAGCCATGTCACTGAGCTTAGACCTTCCACTCCAAGCGAACCCCGTGAGGAGGAGTGGTTGGAGCTGAAGGCTGCCTGTTCCCACTGCGGCAGGAGCCACATCGCTGCCCGTGTCACCGTACGTCCTGGATCCGGCAGCGGCTCCCGGCAGCACCCCGTGTCCCACCCAGGCACCCGTTACCCCAGCGCGGGCACCGAGCATCCCCAGCATTACCCCCGACACCCTCCCAGCGCCTGGGCTGGAGGCACCACCGCTTCCCAGGCACGGATGCGTCCGTGGGGATTTCTCCCCGCTCCGATGGGGGGTTCTGCCCCCCAGGCTGGGGGAGGCAGGGGCTGAGCGGAGGCATGGCGGGCAGCAAGCCTGGCGCGGAGGAGCTGAGCAGCCAGGGAGGGTTTGGGAGAAGAGCTCACAAACAGCCCCTGGGCTGAACGTCTGTCAGCAAAACCCGACTGCCGCTGCCAGCAAGTGTTTACGAACAAACAGCTTCCACGAATACAAGGGTAAGCGTACTAACAACGAACAAGCAGGGCAAAAGCACATTTGGACCATTAGTCACAATTAACTATTCAATCCATTCCACAAAGGAAACGGGAATCACATCTAGGGCCATACATGCACGGCCTCCCTTTTCCAAAGATCCGTGTGTTGTGTTGCTCACCGAGCACAATTTATAAATGATCTCTTTTGAAAATACTCCTCTGTGCAGAACAAGACCTTTCCAAAGCCGGGAAATGACCTGCTGTGTGCAGGTAGTTAGCATCCCAGCTCATTCCCTGGACAAGATGGTCAGATCTTGCCCCTGTGCCAGGGTAAAACCCCCTCCAGTGACAAGCCATCTGGAGACAGTCGTGCACTTTTTTTTTTTTTTAAAGCAAGTATTCTAACTGCTGGTATACAGTCAAAACAGAAAATAGCCTGCTTTAGAAGCTGCAATCTTTGTTTCACAACAACTTCACGAGCAGCTGGAAAGGCATTCCGCAGCTCAGCCCCGTGCAAAGATGCGGGGGCACACGACCGGTCCCGTGCTGGCTGCCCCGCGGGACCGTGCCCCTGCGCAGCACGTGGCTGGATCCGATGACACCGCTGAGGGGACAGCAGAGGCCAAGGGAAAAATCATGCAGAGTCCAAAATCCAGCTTCCCTTTAGCAAACGTCACGCAGGGCCCAGCTCTTCAACTCCCCCCACGTGAACGGGTGAAACAGCTCCGGCACGAACATCCACCCGTGCCGTCTGCTGGGGTGGGCAGCAGCCCCCGAGCACCCGGGGCCGAGGCAGGATACTGGGAGAGCGAACCGACCACGCAGTTAACACCTGGCTCCCTGTTTAAGGTCATTTTCTTCCCCAAAAAGAAGCACAATTAGAAAATGGACCCATTTTCATCACTTTTTTTGTTGTTGTTAACTATAAATCAACTTAAACCTTAGGGAGAAATCTCAAGAGGTGATAAGTACTGTTCTGAGTGTAATTTGCACTTCTTTTAAATAGGTTTCTCTCAAGATATTTTATGTCTTCAAAGGGAAATCACTTGAAAGTTAAGAGCAGAGTAAAAAATTCCCAGACTCTATTGATCATCAGCAGTGGTAACATATAAAGAGCCTCCAACAGAGCTCGTTTGAAAACCTGATACACTTCGGTCTTTAAGCACCAGGGTCTCTTCCTCTGCCTGGTCTGCTCTTCCATGACATTTTTTTTCCTTTACAACCTACTTTCACAGAAATACTGCAGTTTAAAAAAAAAAAATTTTTTTTAAAAAATGTAAACCCCCTCAGATATCTCACTTGGAGCCCAAGGTCCCATTTACACCGATCCACAGTTCGCTGTGCAGCTTATCCAAATTCACCCAAGTGTCTGGGCGAGAGCCTCGGAGCCTGGATGGGGATTTGGCCCCAGATTGGCACCCGTCCCCAGGAGCGGGATGTCCCGTCCCCAGTCTCCTGGTCGGTCCAAGAGTCCCAGCCTCTGCACAAAACACGACAGACCGTCGCTGTCTAACAGCCAGCCATTTTTCATCCACTAAATGCTGCTCTTCGTTAGCAGGATGCACGAGATGTTTGGGCTCGAGGGCTACTAATTAGTTACCCAAGACGGTAGCATCCGTCAGCAGAATCGTCTCCCTTCCCTGCTCCACCACCCAAACTCCCTGCACCCAGGGATCCAGCCCTGAAGGGTAATTATGCCTTCTCATTTGTCAGCGGCTGTTTTACCTGTAACCAGACAGGCTGGGGGAACGCAATCCGGGTGTCTTTTGTCACCCCTGGAATGACACCGCGCTGACAGGATTGTGCAGCCAACTGGTAAAATAAACATCGCTTCCCCAGCAGCGCGCCCGGGCGAGACCGTGGGGAGAGCCCAGCCCGAGCAGGGGCTCAGGGCTCGGCCAACCCGCAGTCCCCGCTCTCCAGGGATGCTCCGTGCCCACGTGTCCATCACCCACCTCTCCTCGCCGCTTCCCTTGCTCCGAGTCCAGCTCAGCCTAAAGCAGCAGCAGTAAAGAGGCACCAACGGCTCAGTTTAGCTCCCATAAAACCCACGCAAGCGACTCTCTAACCCCGCGCTGCACAAAACCCAGCCGACGCGCAAGGATTATTTCGACCATTTGGTTTTGCAATCTTCTCCAGGCGATCCCTTCTCGCTAACCTTTGCGGAGATGCGGCACTGACGGGGGCGAATGGCCTCGCGTCACCCGGAGCACAACAAAACGCATCGCGGCCTCAGAGATAAGGCAACTGTTTGCCACGCTGACATCGCTCGTCTTCCCGCCGCTCCACAGCCGTGCCAAGCCAGCCTAATTTATAGGGCTTCCCTTCGTAATATTATAAACTTCAAAGCAAGTCTCGTACATCCAACAGAATTAACTTCAGTTAGTCAGATGCCTGTTAACAAGCTGCTAAAAGGCATAATCCTCGCACGGGGCCAGGCAGCTGCAGTCCTTTGCTGGCTGTTCCTTAAGCAATCCTCGGGAAAAGTAAAGGATATCTATTCCGCAGATACAAATCTGCTGTCTTCATTTCCTAGGTTTCACTAAGAAGAAAAGCTTATACAGACCCTTGAAATAGAGCAATATAAAACACAGCGCTCAAGGCACTGCAAGGTATCTTTTAAATTGGAGTTAATTTTCTGCGCATGACGGTGTTGCTGCTAAAGTGCTATTTTCCGTAATGCTCTGTGTGAAATTTAGGCCACTTCCATTTTGGAACCTGTTTTCCCCTCGGTACAAGCAAAGAGCAAGTACGAGTTTATAGCTATCTAAATCCAAAATGCTCGATATTTCTCAGACGATCCCAGGACCTATCCGTTCTCCCAGGAAAAGCCGGTTCTAAGTTAAGGGGTGTGTTTGACAGTAAGCACGGTCCCCGCTCTGGCAGGGATGGAGCCGCGGGCACCTCGGCGAGGAGGGGGACACACTCCTCGGCCGCAGACCCCGGCTTCCACCGCCCAGCTCTGGCTCGGCGGGCATCCAAAACTGCGCAGGATGAAGCCCTGGAGAAGAGGGGAGGACGGGGGTGAGGGGCACGCAGCGGAGCCCCAGCGGGCTCTGCCCCGGGTCCAGGATGGGGGTCCCCCAGGGAACCCCCCGGGTAGAGCAACAGCGGCTCTCGGCCAGTCCTAGCCTTGTGTCGGAGAATAAATTCAAGTCTTACATCACTAATTTGTTTTATTGAAACCAACACCTGGCCGTTTGGTTGAAAACCTCTGATCAGGTACAAAACACACAGTAAGAACGTTGGCTCTAAAACCAGACGTTTCATCCGAGTTTCAGTGTAATCGCTGAAGATTTAAGGTACAGCACGCAGTAAATTCTGCACCAGAAGGGAGAAAACCTGTGATTTCCTCGCTGACTGGGAACCAAAGCCAAGCCTCCCAAGGCAGCCGCTGGCACCGCGTGTGCCTCAGAGGGGCACAGCTCTGAGAATCGCAGAACCCCTGCGGGTGGAAAAGACCTTTAAGACCATCGAGTCCAACCATCACCCCCGCACTGCCCAGCCCACCACCAGCCCGTGGCCCCGAGCACCACATCTCCCCGGCTTTTAAATCCCCCCAGGGATGGGGACTCCACCACTGCCCTGGCCAGCCTGTCCCAGGGCTTGACGACCCTTTTGGGGAAATTTCTCCTATTCTCCAATCTAAACCTTCCCTGGCACGACTCGAGGCCGTTTCCTCTTGTCCTAGCGCTTGGTACCTGGGAGAAGAGACCGACCCCCGCATCTCCAGTGCTGCCTGGCAGGACACGCGTTACCCTCAGCAACAAAATCCAATATCCTGCTATCTTCCCTCAAACAATTTATTCTTGCTATTATGACCCCTTTCTTTTTTAAGGAAGATGATGCTGGTTAAAGCAATTTACTATCTAATAGTACATGTAGGGCTAGAAAGAATTTGAAGGCTTTTCTCCTATCCCAGAAGATGTGTCCCAGAGCGCGTCGGAAATTTTCATCAAGTCTGCCTTGATCGCAAATAGGGGTCCTATTTTTTTTAAAGGTAGTGAGAAAAGGCTGATTACAACTGATTCACCAATCCTGACATTTGAGGATGGGACTCCAAATTTCAGAGAGGCCCTGACACAGGCTGCAACCTTCTCAGATTACTTTCAGCTGAAATATTAAGCAGAAATTTAAAATAAAAGGTCGGCAATCACTCGGTCCACCAAAGACACTAGTTTTTCCCCCTCCCCCACAAAAAAATTAAAACAATAACGAGCAGCCCAACAACTGAGTCGTTATCCAGTGCAAGACTAATTGTATAACCCTGGTACTTCTTACTAGGAAAGGATAACGGGTGGTTGGGGAATGCAGAGTATTTTTATAGTCCTCAAACAGCAGCAATTTCTACCCTTCGCCTCACCGAAAGGTCAGGTAGCAAATGCTGTTTCTAAGCCTATTGCATTATTATATTATATATTTAATATATATTTTATATAAGTATATATTATTACCTATAATACATTATAGGTAATAATATATTGTATATAGGTATATTATAGGTAATATTATATTGTAATATATTATATAATTTAAAATAATATATGATTATATTGTATATATTATAGATAATATATAATATTATATTGTATAATTATATATTTCATATATTTATATATTATCTGC